>JARVGW010000194.1:13478197-13529595 GCA_031762495.1 Anablepsoides rubrolineatus
TTTGATGAGAGGATAACATTATAACATGGTATAAAGCTCCAAAAAGTGGATTTTACATGATATAGCCCCTTTAAAAACTGCTCACTCATTAACATAGTAACAGTTCATGCTTACTCAAGTGAGCAGTGTTAGTAAAAAACAATAAAACGCAGAAGGTTAAAAGGTGAGAACAACTCAAAAGAATGAATGTGTGAGCAACTTTGAGGTCACACAAATGTTTTTATTAAGGCTGTGCGTTTTTGTCGTGCATATGTCACAGACTGAACGATAAAATTAGCAATTTTCTTAAAATAAATCCCTTGGATAGGAGATTTGACTTGGACGTGATCGTGTCTGAATAAAATAAATATGCTAATTAAAATCAGCAGGTGTTCTTTAACTTATCCCAGTTTTTTCATAATTGACTAATTTTCTATATATTTTTTCTAACAAGTCTTTTGTTGCATGAAGACGGGAACCTGTAAATACCAACTAATGATGAGCTTCTTTCCTTGAAATACTTCTTTACGGATTTTTCAAAAGAAAAGCACTTTTTCTGGTTTGACGAGCAGTCTGACTCAGCCAACGCAGATTATTCTCTCAGTTTTAGGTTATCAGTAAGTTTTTACTTACTTCTGCTGTGGGTCTTTCAGGAACTTATCTCTTGTTTTTCCTCCCGTGTCGTTTTTGTCAGTAAACACTGGTGAATCAGCGATGGTTTGCATGTTCTCACCTCTGTGTGTTTTGCATTCTGTAGGTTTAAGATAAAAACCCATTCCAGTGTTTTCTTTCATATCATTTAGTTGACCTCCGCTTCAACTCTGAAGAATCCTGCGAACAGACTTTAGCTTAAAAAAAGTTGTCATCTCACTTTTCTATTCCCAAGTTTTAAATGTCCCACCTTTAATTAAACTCTTTATTTTATTAATTCTCTTTTTTTATTGAATCTGATCTATTATGTTCTTTTATTAGTGTGTTATATTTTGGACTGAATGATGGAATATTTCTTTTATTTTAAAAGAAAAGAAAAGAACAATAGTATCATTATTTTTATTGCTTCCACCATTCGTGTTATCTCTATAGTGTATTTGCAGCTCAATGAAGGCTGAGCTTACCTTCGACTTCATGTCAAGGAAAAGAAAACATACTAAAAGGAACTAAAAGAACTAAAATCACAGAGGAAGTACAAAAAGCAAAATAAATCAATTTACCAATACTTAATCATAAGTGTGAAGAAAAGAAAAACAAGAAAAATGAGGGGGAAATGTAAACAGAACAGTTTCTTATGATCCAAACAAAATTCCTATAAATACAAAAAAACCTCATAAAATACAAGACAATAACCCTGTGAAATGCAGAAACCAGGAGAATTCATGTGCTGAAGTCAAAGTTGGATGGGAGCAGGACATAATGAGGCAAGATTACGTTGCTGGTAAAAGACTTTCTGGGAATTCCAGGAATTTGGGGGAAGTCTTACGACATCATCTGGATGAAATCCATCGTATTCACCTGTAGCCAGAACAGACTTCCCATAAATGATCACAGCTCAGGGAAAGTTTGGAAGGAAAAGTGAAACCCTCGGCAGGGGAATTCACCCATCTGGTATGTGATGCTTTTCACTTTCAGAGGGAAGTCTGGACCATGGGAGCTCTTCTCAGATAGAAAAACAAACAAACAAACAAAAAAAAAGCATAATAATCTGACTGAACAGGAGCTGGGTTGCTCTTATTGTCCTACAAGATTATGTTGAGCATTAAAAAATCAATTGAGTTAACTGAAGGTTCTGTTCGAGCAACATGAGACAGAGGACTTTTTTTTTTTCGTTTTTTTTTTTACAATTGATGAAGCTATACAGCTTCAAAATGCCAGCCGAGAGAAGGAATGCAGAGACAGAAGGACCTCTGTTTGCCTCATGCATCTTCCATGATCACATTACAGCTAAGCTTTCAGTAAACGAACAACACTGGGTTTGTCACGCTGTGAATGCCTCCGCTGTTATTCTTTGGTTTTAATATTTAAGCGGCTGAACGTAGCATCCCTGCTCGGTTTAAAGCACGAGCTGCAGTCAGAGTGAGAAAAAAGGCATCTGGTCTCGGCAAGGTCGCTTTATCAGTCAGAAGCAAGTCATCAGTCACTTCTGGAACAGTTTGTGTTCCCATGTTTACACTGGCAGGAGCGTGCTTTCATTAAAGAGCACAATCATGCCAGGATGTGCATTTTGATCCAAGATGGCTGCCACAGCTAACTCACCTCAAAAACACACATAATGACTATAACCCAGCCAGTTTTACAGATACTGAGCTGAAATTCACACGAGCTGAGTGTCATTCAAGTTCATCACACAGTTTGATTTTATAAGTTTGACCCAAGCATCTACATTTCCATCACTTTTTTTATTTTCGTCTAATCTTGGGCAATAACGCATTTTTTTTCAAGCAATGCCAGGCCTTGAAGGTTTTGTTAGTTTGAACAGCTGCTTCCACTTTGTCACAGAAAAAAATGTTTGTCTTAATGTCCTGAAAAACTTTTCCTCGGAACTCTTTCACTCAGTCCACTGGCACTGAGACAGGCTGACCATGAGGTTAAACTGACTGAGAGGGGATTTTTGTAAGAATCACATGATTTACTTCCTTCTTCACTTTAACTCTATTCTCTGACTGTTTATTTCAACTTCCTTCTAACACTGCAGGGTTATCACTTTATCACTTCTCTTTTTAAAGCTGGACAGACGGATGACAAACAACATTAAAAGAGTTTACTTAATGCAATAGTTTTATGGACACTAGACTTGTTTTTAAACATAATACAAGGATTAGAAGGAAAATATCTCTTAAGTGATTTAGAGACAAATGCATTGTTCATTAATTTGAACTCTCCCTGTTATAAAATAAACCCATTCTGAATTACACTTTTTATGCGATCCTGCGTGTATTTGTTTTTTATTGAGTAGGTTTTTTTAAAGCACATTAAAGTAATTAAGTTTATGTTTGCATTCTGAGACATTCTGTAACAAATGAACTTGACTAATTCTGACTGTTCAGTTCTTGCTTTTAGGAACCGAAATGAACACAAAAATAAACTAAATAAAAAATGATTGTAGTTGATTGTACTCAAGTGGGCTGGCTTGATGAAATCATAGAAAATGAAACTATTAACTAGATGTTGTTCTTGGCAGCCCCCCCCCCATTTCAAGCTTTCAAGCTGCTGAGACACAGACCCTATTAAAGCCATGAACTCCTGGTATGTAGTTGATAACAGTAGATTGTGTTTTCTCAGTGGGGGTTATTTTATTGTGCATGTTGGAATCTTGAAGTTTGCTTTCTTTCCTGAAGCATTCTGTTTATTTTCCAGAGCCTCTGTTGTTGCAAGTCTACTTCTATTACTTCCTACTCCCCTCACATGATGAAACGCTCAAACAACACTTGACCCCCCCTCTGGAATAAAGACAACTTGCTGTGCACAGCTCTTTTTTTTCCCTCCATGAGTATTCCCAGATTTTGCCAGAAAACACATTCTCTTGCAGTCGGTTCATCACCTGCAGCTCGGGGAGTATGAGATTCCATGACGATCTGCTGATTTGTTCGTTTGTATTGGGAGTCGTATTTCCAGGGAATTAAACAACCTGGAAGTGACTCCACGTTAGAATTACTTCCTCCATCCGGTCAAATCGTGGAGATGAGTTCATTATCATTTCAGTGAAATTATGCAAATGTCCTGGAGAGTTTGTGCTGTGAAATCTAAAGCTGCTGAAAACAGGATGTGACTCCAGGGGGGTGAAGAGTGTGGAAAGTCCAGTGTAGGGTTTGTTGTTTTATGTTTCCTGAGAGTAAAAGGCTAAAAGGTGGCCAGAAATATCATACGGGATGTTCTCTTTTCTTTTCTTTTTTTTAAAGTTCTGTACTTGGACCTAAGTTGTTTATATTATACGTGAAGGATTTGGTAAATGTGTCAGGACTTTTTAAATGTGTATTACTTGCAGATGATACCACATTTTTTTGTTTGGGAAAAGATATAGAAGGACTATTGGAAACGATGCAGACAGAATTTGTTAAAATACAAACTTGGTTTCAACTAAATAAATTATCAATAAATCAGGAGAAAACTAACTATATGATATTCAGTAATAGAAAGAAAACTATTAATGTTCCATTTAGAGTTGATGATGTTGAGATTTGCAGAGTCAATGAGGTGAAGTTTTTGGGTGTTATTATTGATGAAAAGTTTATTGTTTAAGAACAAAAATAGCCAAATCAATTGCAGTACTGTACAAAGTAAGGGTGTTATTTAATGAAAAAGCTTTATTTTATTATATTATGTAATAATTGTTCCACACTTGATTTATTGTATTGAAGTCTGGAGTAAAGCATGTAAAACAATTACAAATCCCATCTTCATTTTGCAGTAAAGAGCTGTAAGAGTTATCACTAGAAAACATAGTCATCCATCAAATATATTGTTTTGTCAGTTGAAATGATTTAAATGTTTTGAATTGGTTGATTATAATATTTTGCAGATTATGTATAAGGCTCATAAAAAATTATTACCTTTAAATATCAAATTAAATTTTGTTATGAGAGTAAGTAATTATAATCTTAAGAGACTAAAGATGTTTGTAAAGCCTAAAATTTGAACAGATTTGGAGAACTGATGTGCAAAGAGACTGTGGAATAATCTGGAAAGTGAATATAAAAATGATAGCTCAATAAACTTGTTTAAGAGAATAATAAAAGTCAGATTGTTGAAGAAATATGAATTTGTATGATGTACATTCATAAGAACTGTTTTTCGGGAAGGAGTGGAAGTTTTTTGTTATGTTATCGAAGATTAGATTTGTTTCATCCATCCATTTTCTGTTCACGCTTATTCCTTTCAGGGTCGCATGGGTCACTGGTGCCCATATCCAGCAGTCACCGTGCAAGGGGCAGGGTACACCTTGGACAGGTCGCAAGTCCAACACAGGGCCACACATAGAGACACTCTCTCACTCAGAGACAATTTAGAGTTATCAATTAACCTAACAGTCATGTTTTTGGTGTGTGGGAGGAAGCCGGGGTACCTGAAGAGAACCCACACATGCACGGGGAGAACATGCAAACTCCACCCAGAAAGGTCCCCGGGCCGGGATTTGAACCGGCAACCTTCTTGCTGAGAGGCATCAGCTCTACCAACTGAAAGGTCCCCGGGCCGGGATTTGAACCGGCAACCTTCATGCTGAGAGGCATCAGCTCTACCAACTGAGCTGGGTGGGTGAAATGCATTCCTTCAACAAATCCTTCTATTTTCAACATTTATTCATCATTAGAGGAGATCTTTTAGTTTTAAACAAAATGTTCAAAGCAGAATTTGCTTTTTTTTCACATATTCTTTGTAAAGATGTACAAAAAATATTTTAAGGTATGAGTTTTTTATAGATTTATCAGAAACAACAGGAATGTAAAATGTCAAAGGGTGAAGCGTTAGCCTGCCTGACTCCAAAATGACTCAAAACCCAGTGAGGTAGAATAAATAATGCAGCCTGTAGTGAGGTGTGATGACTCCCCAGCATAAATTCAGCCACACAGACCAAAATGGTACCAACTAAATCAGATTTATCTCGTGTAAATTTAGGCCTTATTACTGATTGTTGTGGCTAAATTAGCCAGAAATCAAACAGCCGTCCAGACCTGCAGAATCACTTAATAACCTGATTATGCTCTTACCTTTTCTTAATACTGAAGTTCTATGGTTTTAGGACTAACTCACTTAGTTTGTAGACTTTAAACATCCATTAAAACAACTATTGTCAATTTACAGATATAACATTAGTTGCAATAAAACTACAAGCATTTAAATGTGCCAAAAACAGAACCCAATAAAACTGCCTGACTCAAGAATGAGTCAGCCTCTCATGTCCTCGTTTACACACAAACCTCCTTCGGTTCATTGAGTGTGTGTGTGTGTGTGTGTGTGTTACTTAAAAGAGGCAGTACATGTTTCAGAGTGTGCTGGCTTCACTGCCCTCCCTCCCAACATCATTCTTTGCATGTAACCCACTGATTTCCAGTGCAGCCCCACAAGAGAAGGCGAGGGGAGCTGGATGGAAACCACAAAGAGAACATTGTTCACGTCAAGACAGAAAACTAATCCAATGACCGACTGGAGGTTATTTCTTCAGCTCTTCATGGGGCTCCTTCTCATCGGGACAGGTGGGATATTCTCACTTTTAATGAATATTTTAGCTGATGTGAAGTCTGTTTTTGCTATTCTTAGTCTTTTTCATTAACTGAAAAGATCTTTATCAAGTGAAAACATTAATAAAACAAAGTAGTAAAACTATAGCAGTCCAAATGCAGAACTTTGCTTTGAGAAGGAAGCAGTTATGTGAGTAAAGATCAGAAATTTAGAGGGGAAACGTAACACTAGTTTATACATAAGCATCTTGATTCAATTAAAAACAGAAAAATTGTAAAATAAGATATTTTTTGGGAGTGCTGTGAGATAGTTTAATCTCTTTGCTTATTTGTAGTTTTTAATAAACTGTGGACAGAATAAAGTCAGATATGTGCAGTCAAACCTGTGATTCCAGAAGCAAAAATATATGTTTTTCTTTCTTCCATTTGGTGCCAGAATAAGCAGTGTTCAGCCAGTGTGCTGCTGACGAAACAAGTGAACTTAAGGTCAATAACCTATCTGACTGAGCAGCACTTTTGATTATTTTGGAACAGAGCTTGGCATTTAAAAAAAAGGGTTTTTTGGGAACAAGTCGCTCAGTAGTTTATAGTCAGCTAGGTTTCTTTATGTGGGAAATAATGATAAAGTTCAGCAAAACGTGTATGTTTTATGTGATGTTTACTCAGTAAAACAATGTTTTAATAAACTTAAAAATTCTCAACTGTCATTTTCTTGGACATCAACATTTTATGTCAAATTTGCATTTCACAGAAACAATGTGGAAGGTATAAACTTAGGTTAAAATGTTTATCATTCCTTGAAAAAAATGCACTTCATTCATAGACTTTTGTGAGTTTTTTCTACAATTTTATGAAAAAGTTTTGTGTTGAGAAGGAATGGAGTTAAAATTGATTTGGTTAATTATGAAAATTTTAAAACATAATTTTGCTTCCATACAGCAGGTGCATCCTGTGATTTAGAGCTGATCCCCACCAGGGTCATGGTGAAACATGGAGACCCAGCCTCAGTGACCTGCAACACTTCAAACACTGACATTGAGGGTTTAGGCTGGGAGGCTCCACAAGGTGGCATCAGCCTCACAAATGTTACATCTTTAACATGGACAGTTCAAACTGTAACGGAGTGGGACATGCATCCTGAATGTTTTATCAACCATAAGGATGGACAGCAGTGTTCTAAGACACCAGAACTTGTTATTTATAGTAAGTCGAGCTGAATCACACAAATCAAACTAATAAGTGAAACTGTGCTTGCTAATCTGTTTCTGTTCTCTAGCCTTTCCAGAATCCATCAGCATCAGCTCCAGCAGTACATCGGAGATGACAGAAGGGATAGAATATGACTTGGCATGTAATATTTTTCATATCGCACCAGTTAAAAATCTCACTGTGACGTGGTACAAAGGAGACACCATCATCAACCAAACAGACATTAATCGGGTCATGACAAAACCCCAAAACTTGTCTCCTGTCCATCATTTTACTCCGACAAGAAAAGACAGCAATTCCACTTTAAGATGTGAGGCACGTATGGAGTTGAGACCAGAGGGGCCTCTACTTTCTGCATCTTCAGAAGAGTATTATATTGAAGAAGTTAAGTGTGAGTATATCATTACATTTGTCTTATTCTTTTGTTCCACTTCATTAGTTCTATTTAGAGGTCTATAAAGTACTTGACAAAAATAACTAAGCAGAAAATGACTGGTAAAAATAAATTTCATTGATGAGAAAACTACTCAAATAAAACCCATAAAACTGTTCACAAAAATTTGAAAAGTAAAAGTACTTTGCACACTCTCTAAGAAATACTTGAATTTACTGAACCAAACTGGCTCCACTAAGCCAGGTTGAGTAAATTGAGTGATATATGTATATTCTTTGCTCAATTTACTCAATAGGCTTAGTGGAACCAGTTGACATGACTTTGTTGAGTAAATCAACAGTCAACACTTCATTTTTTAAAGTGCAGAAACAAAAGAAAGTTGCAAAGCAGCTAAAAGCTAAAGGTAGAAGAATAGTAGCCAAAACTATAAATAACAAAATTCTACCTAGAAGCTAAAAGTAACAAAAGAAACTAGCTGAATGCTAAAAGTATTTGACCTGTAGCTAAAAACCCAAAGTATAGCAGAATGATAGCTAAAAATAGGAAAGTGGAAGTGAAACTGTTTCCAAAAGAACAATGATTTTAAAGAAATTAAGTAGATGGTAATGATTTTCTGTGGCAAAGATATTTGTAGCCTAATTAAAGTTCAACGTATCAGAGTTACAAAAGCCAAAAGTCATTGCACCCATCTTATAAATGAGCCGAACATTCTGATACCAATGACTAAAATGGTTCAAAGTATGTTGAAGTAGAAAGAGAAAACAATAGAATGTGAATCAGTATCCAAACAGTGTATACAGTTCTGGAAAAAATGAAGAGACCACTTTAAAATGATCAGTTTCTATGATTTTACTCTTTATATGTATATGTTTGAGTAAAATGAACATTGTTGTTTCATTCTATGAACTTCTGACAACATGTCGCCAAAATTTTAAACAAAAGTTTAGTTTTTATTTGCAGAAAATAAATCAAATAATGCACAGAAAACAAGTTCATATTCATTTAGAAACAACAATTCTAATGTTTTAACTCAGACAGAGCTCAGAAATCCATATTTGATGGAATGCAAACACAGGGAAACTGTGCAGTGGTCTGGCTCTTCCTTTTTTCCAGAGCTGTATATATATTTATAACTGGACCCACCTCTCCTTCTAAATGCTTGCTTCTTATTGTTTCCAGTTGGACCTGACATTGAGTGTTCATCTTTTGAATTATGGGAAAAGGAAACCTTGGAGGGAAAATGCAGAGTGACAGGAAATCCCATCCCTCACGTCGAGTGGCTGAAAGAAGGACGCCTCGTAAACTTGACGGCCCCTTTGAGAAGAAACGATGCAGGAACATACAAGATTAAAGCCAAGGGATTCATTTCAGTTGATAAGAACGTCACAGTCGATGTGATATGTGAGTCACATTCATTCTTAGATACTAACAAACTTTCCACCATGAATTGCTGTTTTGTAAAGACACAAAGCTTTGACCAGGCTGTTGTATACTATAACTGAATGCTGTGATAAAAGAAGAACTAAGAGCTTTAGTTGCATTATAAATAGCAAAAATACCGAACGTGAGACACATATTTAAAAACACTATATATAGGTTTGATATTTAACTCCCCCATTGATGTGTTGTGGGTCCATTCCAAGCTGAAAAAACATATTTTATATTCACCTTTCAGATGGACCAGAGTGGATGTGTCCTCACACATACACCATGCTAGAAAACTCTTATCACAACCTCACGTGCTCTGTGGGCTTTCCTAAACCCAAGGAGATCTGGTTCCATGATGAAGAGGAGGTGGAACTTCCTCAGATTCTGACAAGAAGAAATGCAGGGCAGTACCGGGTGAACGTTTCAAATGCCCTTTTAGTTCACAACTTCACAATCGATATCAAAGTCTTATGTAAGTTCTTGACCCATTCCTCTTGTGCAGAATATTTTTCTAACATCAGTAGATGTTGTTTTCTTCCTCTCATGCAAGTTGCTTGAACTGTTTTCTGTAGACCCACCGTCAGAGATTTTTGAGCTTGATGATGCTGAAGTGAACGCTGGTGAAAGGTTGGGGCTGAAGTGCTCCTCTGTAGCTTACCCCAAACCAAACTACTCCTGGAGTTACTACCGGGGAGCCAACGTGTTGGAGGAAACTGAAGATGGAGTGTCTCGTCTAGTCATCCACAGTGCTGCTGGGTACAACACGGGCTACTACACTTGTCGAGCCTGGACTGAGCAAGGGGAAGTCTCCAAAACAATCCGGGTCACTGTGACAGGTAGGATGCCTGAACTTTTTTGACAAATGGGATCTTTTCCAGAAATGTTATTTAGCTTCACGATACACATGAAAACTTTAATTTACTTTTTGTTTTCTGTTGTTTTAGTTTCAGCTCTTCTCAGTATTTTTTCAGCTCACTGCAACTAGAGAACCCTGTCTTTTAGTTTTATTCTCTCATTGATATTATCACTTTAGGAACACTGTGCGTTAAATGAGTGCAAGAAAAGAAAAGAGTTCAAAATGAGTTAAACTGATCTTTACTTTTAGATGTGCATAAATTTAATAGGTATTATATGTTAGTTGCATTAAATGCTTCACTATAAATAAATTAAAAATAAATAAATAATTTTAAAAAAATGTAAGAAACTAAATTTCTCCAGAATTGTTCTCATGTTTATGGTTAATGTGTCCTCAAATTAAACAAATTTAGGCCAAATTTGTGACCAAATGCCAACGTGTGTTTGCATTATTTTGAACAGAACATATATGAAATTATAATATTTACCAAATGATAATCTGTCCCCTTTTTGAGTGTTAAGCCGTTGTACAATTTTGCCCACATTTATATAATAGAAGTGATCTTTTATATCTCAAAATGACAATTTTTTTAATACTAAATATTTTTTAAAAAGTTATAAAACAAACAACTGGACTTCATTTTTGGAGTTGAAGATGTTTCATCCATGGACCTTTTCTGATTCTAAACTGGAGACTAGAATTCTAAGCTTTTACACTGAATGTGAACCTCAGTATAATTCACATGCAGATAATGTTATATGCAGTGAAGATTCATTGAGAGATGTTTGTGCATGTCTATGTATGTGTGAATTAATACATGTGACTGAGCTCTGCCTGGCATTTCCTGCATAGCTTTTTGTCTTCAACACTGAAAGGTACTACGTGTACAGCAGACTAAATTTGTAATAAATAATGCAGAAAATATTATTAAACAGCCTAATACATCTTTGAAGCGCTCACAGGCCACATACAATGCAGAGGTGTGCCACATTTGGCCCGCACACCTTAAGTTTAAGCTCCTCCAAGTCGAGGGGAGCCAGTTGAGGTGGCTCGGGCATCTGGTTAGGATGCCTCCTGGACGCCTCCGTGGTGAGGAGTTCCGGGCACGTCCCACTGGGAGGAGATCCAGAGGAAGACCCAGGACTCGCTGGAGGGACTAAGTATCTCAGCTGGGAACACCTTGGGATTCCCCTGGACGAGCTGGCCCAAGTGGCTGGGGAGAGGGAAGTCTGGGTCTCTATTCTTAGGCTGCTGCTCCCGTGACCCGACCCCAGATAAGCAGAAGAAAATGGACGGAACATGCACTGTGACATGTCCTTCAAATACAAAAAGTCAAAGAAAACATCTTAATATTTAGGAAAATTGGCATAGTACACATGATTTTACACATTTTGTCACATAGCTGGCCTATTTTTTGGGGGGGGGTTGTTTCAGTCAAAGTGAAACATCAAAGGGGAACTCATTAATAAAATAAACTCTTTGGTCTCTGTTTATTAAAACAATATTATATAAACTTTAACTCTTCTTCATCTCTCTTTGATAGTGACTAAAAATAATCCAACATCAGATTCTTCTCTACAGTCTGTTTTGTTAGCTGTTGTAACAACGCTCTGTTTACATGCAGACATTCCCCTTTGACATCACTTCCTGTTTCTTCACATGCAAATATCTCAATAACTGTTCATATCAGTGGCTTGAAATTTATTTTGCAATATTTTATCAATGTTCTCTTTCCAAAAGTGCATTCATGTTTATTACAAAAAATTGATGTCACAGGCACTTTAAGTTTAACATGTGGTTTATAGTATTTAGACATGAATATATAGACCACAATGCATTGCAACATACTCATTTTGAACATGCATTAACAGCTGTGAAAAGGGCAGCTGATGGACTTTAACATGCATGCCCTCTAGAATGGTGAGGTGCTGCAGCAACCTGCACACCCCTACTTCTTATGGCTTTGCACCACTATAATAAGAACAGCTTACAAACTTTTGCATTTAAACGTTGCACATTATTCTGTTATTGTTAATTTCCATTAGTTTAGTGGCTTATTCCTTCTCGCTGTTACATTTATAGTCACGGTGGGAGTCAGTGTGTGTGCCGCGGCCCGTGAGAGTCTGTGCCCGGTGTTTGAGGCGGGGAGGCGGGGGAGGGGGGTTGGTTTCCTCTCAGCCGATGTGGAGCTCAGCTCCTTGCTTCCAGCTATTATACAGCTGAGCTTAGCTTAGCTTTTTTTCTCCCCCACCTTCTGGGCTCGCTGTGTCCGGCTGGGCTGAGCTGAACCGGGCTTTTAAAAGCGCTAAAAGAAAGAAGGAGAGCTCCTGTTTAAAACAAGTCCGTCTGAGTTTTTTTTTTATATATATATTCCAATGGAGGATCGCAGCTTTCGTCTGCTTTTGGTCCTTTTAGAGCTGCTGTCGCTTTCTAACGGGACAAAGTCGAGTAAGTTGTGTGAAACACTTTAAAACCGCATGTTTTCCTTCATGTCGACTGGGATGGTTTATTATAGGCGCTTGTGGGGACTTAAATGTTATGAGACTTATTGTGTGTAAATTGTGTTGAACAGTTTGTGAACACTTGAAAAGTCAACTTTTAAAAGTCTTGTCTTGTGTACTTAATGTCTGTATAAGTCTCAGTTAGGATTCTTTTATATAATATATTTATAGGAATGTGACGCATTTAACTAATATGTACAGTCCAGGTCAAAGAATGGTGGGCACCAAGTAGACTGCATTAAGGGAGGGGTATCCTTCCTGAGTCTTTTCCTGTTGCCTTCACTATTGACACCATTGTACTTAAGAGCGTTGGATTAACTGATCTGTTTCTCTACAGCACCATACCTGGAAATGTCATGTTATCATAATGCATGCCTGTAACCTTAAATCAGAATGGTACCATTTTTTTATACTCCCACCCTTCTATTCACAGGTGCTGGACTGGAATGTCCCATTGAAATCAGTCCAAATGAGATGGTGTTGCAGTACCAAAGCTCAGCGCACTCCGTAGAGTGCAAATCCAAAACTGTTGAGTCGAACGTTAAGGAAATATTCTGGACTCGAAAAGGCAGTAAAATTTCAAACACAGATTGGGATGCTGACACTGACGGAGACTGGGACCCTCAACCTGTTTGTCATGGAGAGTTTATTGGTTTGGGAAACTGCTCTAAAGCTTTACACTACACTCTCTACAGTAAGTGTGTTTAGTTAGCACCACACCCAACTACAGACTCTTAAAAACCACAAAAATGAGAATGCATCCGTTTTACAGCCCTGGAATTTGGTGTGGTAGTAGCTGACGCTGCTCCCCTGACATATTCTGAGCTCAAACAGACTGAACAAGATGTTTGTTTAAAATACTGCCATTAACTCTTTGTAGTCTGTCTGTTACCAAACAACAAAGACACATTTTAATGAAACTTGGTCAGTTTTATGGAACTTGAGGTAGTTGCCAAGAGTTCTTCACAACACTTACTCTAAGTGTAGCATCACAAAATATCTCATAAAATCACACATTTTCCAAAGTTTGACCAGTACGGTTGTGTCGTTTCTCATTATAAAGTTATATTAGTCTGAAACTCTAACATGAAAGGTAGCAGCAGGGCTAGCCTGTGGTATAGGCAGTATAGGCAAATGCTAAGGGCACCGTCCATCTAGGGGGTGCCACAAACTGGGAACAAAAAAGTATTTTCAAAATTTTTCTTTGAGTATAGTTAATTTAGTTTGTAGGATAATCACTGGTTACTCAAGTTTAAAAAGTGAACTTGTTCCGTGGGTTTCCCAGCATGCTATGCTACATGAGGTGTTATAATGGTAAAGAGGACACCTTGTGATTAAAGTATCATATGGTGCAGTCAAGACTAATTCTTGGTGCTTAGTGTGCAAACAGAAAACAAAAATAATAAAGATGATAGAAGTTTTATTTATAAGCTCAGATAAAGATCTGGTTAAAGTCTGGTTTACAGTGTTCTACCTTCATAAAATATGGATTTTATGTTGTTTTATTAATCCCAAGAATTTCGTAAGATTTTCTTCAAACAGCTGGAAAATGCATAGCATTGAATGGATTTTTATAAAAGTTTCCAGGGGAGCATACCCCCGGACCCCCCTAGAACTGCTTCACTCCGTGGCTGCTTGTTAACATGAACAAGCAAATGTTAGCAGGTAGACTTCTGATATTCTGTTTCAAATAAATTATATTGTTAATTTTAATTGGACTACCTGGTTTAAAAACAAAATAAAACAATATCAAAGACAAAACTATTTAATTTGGTAAGTAAATTGGCAGTGAGATTTAGAAAATTGCACAAGGGGGTTTCACCTGAAATCTTGGCTAGATGAGTGGCAGTTAATGTGCTAGGCTTTAATTTTATGTTCTTTATTCACCATAAGCTTCATTTCTCCTTTCTTCTTTTTTTTATTAACTCACCTGCAGAAACACCAGAAAGTGTATCCATCAGCATTGTGAATAACTCCAGATCACCTCTGGAGGGCACGGAGCTGCAGCTGCAGTGTGACATTATCAGTGTTGCTCCTGCACAAAACCTCAATGTGTTGTGGACTTTCCACCGAGGGAACAAAACCATCGAGCCATTAGGTAACGCAACCTGCAGCTTCAGTTCGGAAAGGTTTGAGAGATTTCCGGTAAACGTGTCGTGCACCATGAACATCCCTCTGAAGTGGTTTCACAATGGAGTTGAAGTCCAATGTGGGGCTGAGCTGAACCTGGGCCTGACAGAACGGCAGCTTCAAAACATGTCCAACATCGTAACAGTCTCTGTGCTCTGTAAGAAAGACTTTTGCTTTATACTGATCAGTCTTAAAAAACGTATTACATCATACTAATCAAACTGTGCTTTTGACTCTGCTTTTACAGATGAACCCAAGATTAACATCACCAAGCTTCCAGAGACCGTCCTGGTGTTCAAAGATTCTCCAGAAGAGCTTGTTTGTGAGGCCAATGGCAACCCGGTTCCAGAAATCTACTGGGAGTACTCTTCAGGAATCCCTAAATCTAAGGACACGCTCGTGGTGCATGACGCGGGCCTCTATACATGCGTCGCTAAAAATGACTATAACACTACAAAACAAGTGGTTAAAGTTATTTTAATAGGTAATGTACATCTACTTTGTTTTGAAGAGTGATTGTTGATTTGCTGAACAAATGTGGTCCAGTTAAAGGAGTCAGTCATGGGGGACTTTTTTTCTTTTGCGTACCCAGTATGATTTAATTCAGTTCATACAAAACAAACTTTTGCATGGGAACACAATGGGAATGCAAAAAGTTTTGTGAGTTAACGCAAAAGTATTAGGAGGTAACGCAAAAGAAAAATATCCCTTCATGTCCCCTCGCAGGCTCTATAGGCCCACAGCCCTTGGATAGAATATCATTTTAGCCCTATTGAGGGGAAAAAGTTTGGGCACCCTTATTAATCTTTATCATTTTTATTTATAAATATTTGGGGGGTTGCAACAGCTATTTCAGTTTGATATATCTAATAACTGATGGACACGGTAATATTTCAGTAATATTTCAGGATTGAAATGAGGTTTATTGTACTAACAAACACCCAAATATTTATAAATAAAAATGATTAAGATTAATAGGGGTGCCCAAACTTTTTTATATGACTATACTTCCAAGTTCTGTGAATCTTAAATGTTGCGTTGTATTGTCCTTGGCAGCCTCCTCCTCACATTTAGGATTTCATTTATTGGAGGACATATCTGAAACATTGTTTTAATTAATATTTATCATCGGCATGGATTTACTGTAGATCTGGACTTGTTTGTTTTTATAGTTGGATTTCAGTGAAGAACTGTGGCTGCATTGTTGGTTACAGTTCATGCTTTTTTTGAAACTTTTGGTTAATGTTTAACAGTTACAGGAGTTCACCAGAGACGGGTTGAGGAAAGTCATTTCATCAGCAAAATATGTTTTCATTAGTCAAGATGCCGGAAGAACTGGCTTACTAAATTAGAAAGATTCAATACTGCAAACATGATAGTCCAGTTATTCTTTGTTCAAATCATAGAATACATTTTTAATTATTCTTAATTTACATTTCTAATGTTTGCTATTTGTTTGGTTTCATTACAGAGGACTACCTCCCCCTCATTGCTGGCTTTGTGGCTCTCACAGTTGTGATCATCTCTGTTGTCTTCATCTTCATCTACTCCATCTACTACAAGAACACAAAGATGCGCCGCTACAGCCTTAAAAACCCCAAGTTCAGCAGTCAGAATAGCAACGTGGCTCACAATGGTTGGGACATCCAGTTACCTGTGACCACGCTGTCTTAGCACCACAGGTGTTGACGATACAGGACATGTGCTGGGAAGGAGCTCAGACTCTCACAGTGTTGTAAAACCTGACTCTATTTGAAACGGGCTGAAAATGTCTTCTACTGCACCAAACATCCCAGTTTCTCTCACTGTGTTCCCACAACTCAGCTTTGACTCGAAAATGTAGTTTTGCACCTACTACTGGATTTCACCTCCTTCCAGTGGACAGAAAGGGATGAAAAAGATGAAGGACTTCAAACTTGGCACAACTTTTTATATTTAATTTTTATACAAAGGGACTCTAATATGATTCTTGTGTATTTGACTTTGCAGTGATAATGTTTGATATGCCCTTATGAATTTTACAACAAAGCCATATTTCTATATGAAAACATAAAAAAAACATAACTTCAACATGCATTTGCCATGTTGGGAGCATGAAACTGATGTGATTCAGCTGTCACTAAACCAGTAAATAGGGCTACAGCTTTGTGGGGGGAAAAAAAGGATTTGCTTTTGGAAACTTTTTGCATGACATCTTTTTGTTATTGACTTTTAGTGCCACACTGTGTCAGGCTCTTGCCTAATGGGACAAATTGTCTTGTTCTACATGTTTGTGCTCTCTAAAGTGACTGCTCTCTTTTCTAGTGTATTTTTGAGGTGGAAAATATTTATGCGAAGGCAAAAATTTTTATATTTATTTATTAAAAACAGTGTGAAGTTGGCTTTCAGAATGAACTGCACAGAGGTTTGTACACTTAAATTGTTCTAATCTCAACTGTGATATGAGAAGTAGACAGTGTAAATTGTGAATATTGCTTTAAATGTGTGCAAAACGGTATTTTAACTATTAAAATTGTTGCTTTTGCAGAGCACTTTGTCAGAGAAATATTCAGTGATTTAGTCTACTAGCTACAAATTGAGCAAAGGTTTTAAAAGCTGGAAAAGGAACTATGGATTATGCAAACATCTATTTTTTTCTGCTTACTAGTGTTTGGGTTTATATTTAGCCCAAAAAAGTTACTCATCGTTTCTTTTTTTTAAGGAACTAAGAAGCGTCACAATAAGACAAAATCCTAAAATAGCTTTATTTTAGAGACGAGCTGGGCGTTCAAGGATAAACCGGTGAAAACAAGAACCGTGTTAAAGCCATGTTTATGAGAGACCGCTGTAACATAAGAAGTGAATTGCCTTCCAAGATTGTTTGGAAAAAGTCCAAGTGAAGGGCGGCTACTCACTTTGGGAAAGATTAGGGATTTCTTACAGGCGGCTTTTGTTTGCAGACTTTTTAGACTACCGTTCCTGAACCGAGCTTTACGTGATGTACGCGAACGCGTCTTTGCTTTTGGTTTCGACCCCGTAAAGGTAAAGGAGTAATTGACCCCGGATCTGAGAGGACGACTTTTCAGCTGACATTTGTGATTTTCCTCTTTTGACAAACTTTGCCACAAACCACGATGCGACTTTTGATAGGTCTATTCACATTAGTTTCGCTATCAGGTAGGTTAAATGACTCTCTGTCCCTCTCATTGTGTCGCTCCATTTTATCTTTCTTTTTTCTCACCGCGTCATAGTTTTTTAGGAGCCGACGCCCACATTTGTTTGATTCCTAAAGACTTTATTTTTTATGGTTAATCATTTATTAGACTTATGAAAAGTAAATGTTTACAACTTTTGCCGGGGTTTATGTGGAACTTCCCTAAAAACCTCCTGCAATCAAATTCCGTAGGTTTACTCAAAAAATGCGAACATAAGAAACAGTGCAAAAATAATGTGTATTTACACAGTACAGCAAGAGCTGCCTGTGTTTGTCTGTCAGCAAAATATTTCATAAACCACTGGACTAGTTTAATAAAACTGTCTGTTAAAAACTTTTAAATATTAAATGTGTCATTACTGATTAACATTTGGAGTCAGTCATGTCAAAATTGCTGCTTAATGTTTCTCCCAACCCCCAAGATTTGAGTAACTTATTTCTTACATAAGAAGAGTCTAAAACTGAAGCATATGGCGATATGCATTCCTGCAAGGAATAGACCTTTAGTTTTAGTTTTGATTTAGATTTTTTTCCCCTAAGTTAGGACGGCAGCAGTTAAATAAACATGTTCATGGTAATTTCTGATCTTTAGAAACAAGTTGAAACTGAGGAGTTCTGCTGCTGCTGTTCTGAAAGTGACATGTTCTTTTTTTTTTCTTGGTGTGATGTTTCAGCTGCTTCGTTTGGTTCTCAAATAAGTTGCAGTTCAGCACCTTTTACATCTGAACATACAGAATCTGATCTGGTGTTATTATTGATCTAAAGTTAAGACTTTATTTATGTGTTAGAATGTGTTATTAGAGCTTTATTAGCTAACAGAACACTCAGTAACTCAGACCTAAAAAGGGGCTGGGTTTGTAAATATTTCTTGTTTTGCATTTGGGGATGGAAGCAACAAAATGTGTTTAAAAACAATAATGTTTTTTTGTTTTTTTTATCTGTGCCAGGCGGGTAGATCTAGTAAGACTCTTCTGTTCTGTCAAAGAGGACAAAGATGATGAGTACTCACTATTGTTTTGCAGCCGCCTCATACCATGCATAGAGATTTGCAGTAAATGAACGTGAAATACCCAAATTTGCAATTTAACATTGAGAATTTTATGTTGTCACTAGAGACACTGCATTTTATGTCTAAATGCAGCGTGAATGCTGAATGACTGGTAAAATTAAAAATTGCTAAAGATAAAACAAGCAGAATGGTCAAATCAAAAAGCTAAAGTCAACAAAATCCAATTCAAAAATACTTTATTGATCCCAGAGGGAAATTAGGTTTATTAAAGCATAAAAGCACTAAGCATTAAAGCTAAGAGACAAAATGTGCAAAACAATAGCTAAAAGCAGAAGTCAGCAAAACCATTAATAGCATCTAAAAACAACTAAAAACAAAGGGTTAGAATTATAAAACCTTAAGACTAAGTTAACTAAAGCATATCCAAAAGATACAATTTGCAAAACTGTAACTAGAAGTTAATACATGAGAAACTATACCCAAAAGTTAAAATGAGCAAAACTGTAAAAGAAGAAGAAAGCAGGAAACGTGGCAGTTCACACTATCAGTAGTGTGAGAACGCTTCACAATTATTCACACTACTGAGGTCATTTGTTCTTCTGTATGGTTTTTGGCACGTGTCTGGTTCTGCAATTTTCGTGCTATTTTAACAATTCATATCTCAAAACATTCAGCTCCTTCAGGGCATTCCGGCTATGACTTTTGGTATTTCAGTTATTTATATTATTTTAACTGTTTCACTTTTCGGTAAAGGAAATCCATGTTTGGATGGATGGCCTCTTTTTCTCACTGAAAATGTATAGAGCTGTTTTCAACATCTTTAAAACTCTTTATTGGATTTTACAGCTTTTGTTCTGGTTGTTGTTTCTATCTTATTTGTGCTAATTTTATCTTTTTTCCCCTGCTACTTCAGATAGAATTCTGCTCCTTTATGCTATTTTTCTGCCCATTTTTACTTTTGTTGTGCTTCTATCAACTTCTTTCTGCTTCTGTAGCTTTTTATTCTTCTTTCACGTTTCCATTGAACTTACATTAAACTTTTCAGTAATAAGCATTCACACTTGCATTTTCACAGGAAATGCAATTTCTCTAGTTCGTTGCATTTTGTGGCTACTTTCACTATAAGCTTCATGTCTCCTGTGTCCTTCTAGGAAACGCTGCAGGTTCTTGTCAAATTAAGTTTGATCCTCCGAAGCTTGTGGTGAGATTTGAAGATCCTATTCTTGCCAACTGCAGCGCCTCCTCCTGCACCCATGTGTTGGGAATGGGTTGGGAGACTACATATCCTGGAGGAGGCCTGAAAAACAATGTTACTTATTTACCTTTAAATATTCCCAAAGTGACAGACTGGAGTCCAGAACCACAGTGTTATATCACCTTCAGTGATGAACAGCCACAGATGATTAAAACCCTCCCGATCACAGTTTACAGTAAGTAACTTTATATGGCAGTTTTAAATAAACCATGTTTTTAATTTCATTAATTACTTTATTGTTCTAACTTGCTTTTTTATTTCTGTTACTTTCTGCTAAAGAAATGCCAGACAATGTGAGTTTCAATGAAAGCCAGTGGGATCCCATGGTGGAGGGCCGGCTGTATTCCTTACAGTGTGATGCTGTGAATGTTAGACCAACTGACAAACTGTCTGTGGTTTGGTACAAAGGAAACAGGACATACAAAGAAACAACAAATCTTGGTCAATCTATTGACAGTGCAACATCAACGATCCAAGTGAAAGCCAACAGAGAGGATGATGGAAGTGTTTTCTGCTGTGAGATGAAACTGAACCTAGCAGGACAGAGTCCTCCTGCAGCTCGGTCAAAGCCGCGGAAATTAACAGTAAAATGTAAGTTTTTGTTTTTTCTCAGTGTAGCTGTAAAGCTCAATAATGGGAGCTAATTTTCCAACTTCACGTTTTGATCCTCAGACCCACCGACTTTCACTGAGCCAAATAACGAGACCCTGGAAATGATCCCTGGTAGAAACATAACTTTAAACTGCGAGGCTGCCGGAAACCCAAGTCCATCCTACAGCTGGCGCTTTGCACCTTCCACACAAGAGGCGATGCAGAATCAAGACAGGAACAAGTCCATTTTGACTACTGAGGAGTCAGGGATCTACAGCTGCACGGCCTCCAACGAGCTCGGCCAAATAACCAAACATTTCACCGTCCTCGAAGCTGAAGGTAACCTGTTGTCACTGACCCCCCTGCACTCCTCATCCTGTTTCCCATTACTGTTTCAATGATTTTTTATGTGTCGTAACCCTAATTCTGGGATGAGAAGCCCTTCTTTTTAAAGACAAGCTGTAACAGTGAACCGAAATGCTTCGATCTAACCAAACTTCTCCTCTTCCACAGGAGATCGAACTGCCTTCGCAGCCATACTGGGAGGATTTATCGCCCTGGGAGCCGTTCTCTTCATTGCTGGACTTGTTTTTGTTACACCGAACGGAACGTTTGCTTTGCCCAAAGGACCATCAGGAGTTATATGAGGTTTTTGTTTTTGTACTTTAATGTTGCATGCCTTTGCTACAGAAACTATACTATAATTATTTTAGTGTTTTTTAAAGCACCAGGTACTGTAAATGCCTCGATGAGGTGTTCTGTCTTCTGATTCGCTGGTACCAAAGTTAATGCATAATTTCATCTGCTGGCTTTATCCTCTATTCATCCATGTTTTATTATTAACAACTGGTACATTTACTTTGAGGGAGTGGGGTAGAAGCATGAGTCACCTCGTTTAAGATATTCATTTCTTTTTTATTTTGTGAAAGCTTCTCTTCTCAGCTACGTTTTGTTTCTGCATGAATCATTTTCCAGCTGACTCACTGGAACAGTTATTTCTGTTTTTTTGATAGATCTGCTGTGGTAATGTGGTGCTGACTTGTGTTATTCTTATTTTTTATTTTGCACAGTTGTTTGTGTGTAAAAGTTGACTGTAGGCTGGTTAGTCCAATGAACTGAAACACTCGTCCAAATCAGTGTTAATCACAAAGATACTGACACTTGACTCGTTAGCTTATCTGAGTGTTTAAACATCGTTTTTATGTTTCTGTGTTGTTAAACTTACTGTTTTCCACCGATCAAATATCAACTTGAAGCTTGAAGATCATAAATTTAAAACAGCATTTAAAGGAGTATTAATGGGGTTATAAGGCCAAACATTATTTGTAAAAAGCTTTACTTTCTGCTTGCCAACGTTTGGGATCATGTTGATGCTTTTGTGCACACTACCAATGCTGCAGACTCAGCCACACCTCAGCTCTGTTGTTTTGTTAGTTTTTTTCTTCCCAGGAAAAACTAGATGTCTAAGAAAGATAACAGATCTTTGTATGCACAGACACATCTGTGTTCAGCACCTATGCTTTTAGAACTTAATGCCACTTCTGGCTTCTTGTAGCATTTTTAGCAGCTTGTTTTGGTCCTTTCCTATTCCTGATGAAAGTGATGTTCTTTTTAAAAGGCTTTCATTTAGAAACTTGAGCTTTAAAAAAAAACTTTTATTTTTTTATCCAAAGTTTTTTTTTTTACTACTGTGTAATTATGAACCACTTCAGTACATCCACAGTAATTATGACATGACTCAGAATACAACTGCACAATGTGTTGTTTTTGTCGTGTGTTTTTAAATCGTGTAATAATGTCAAATTGTTTAATCTATGCCGTGATGTCTTTGAATGTTTTATTTCTTGATGCACTGATCAGGTTATTTCTGTGCCTTATTTTCTAATGATAAAACACATAGTTGTCGTTTTTAGAGCCTTTTGTAACTTAAAAGCACAGATTCTCGATGAATCAATGCTTCCAGATGAAATGTGTTTGTGACAGCTGAATAATGATTTTTGAGCTATACCTTTTAAAGGATGGATGTATTTTGTGTAGCCAGAATACTGATGGAGGCCAAGTCAAACCCGTGTCTGTGTTTCTTTTGTTAATCTGTTGGACCACTTCCTCCGCCTCTTTCACACTGACCTACATTTTACACGTCCGGCACATCCATACCAATTAGATGCTAACAAAGAGAATGTAAAGAAACGTGTATGTCACCCTGCCTCAAGTTGCCAGATTAAACCCCTTTTTTTTTTTCTAAAATCGTCTCCTTCGACTTTTCTCTCTTTTTGATTTCCTTGTAAAGTAGTGTAAATGTTTATGCTTGTTGCCATAACACCCTGGCAGATGAAAAATGGCTCAGTTAGTCATAGATGTGAAAGATAAAGTTTCACTAAAGCCATGTGTTGTTTTCCAGAGAACTTGTTGAAGCATATTTAAATCTGTAAGTAAAGTGAGAATGTGAGCATTGACATTCCCAGCTGTCCATTCCCCGTAAATACACACGCACACACATTCCCAAAAAAGAAAGAAAAAAAAAAAAAAAGGCATCCGATATCTTGCCCTCTTGCAGCGACAGTTGTGGTCCGAGCCGATATGCTGCGTAGCATTCTGGTCACAGTGTGAGCCCTACAAGCTGCGTGCTGCACATGTCCACCACTCAGGCCTGCTGGGATTTAACAAAGCGTGGAGGCCGGAGGCGGGACGGATCGAGCACGCTTTCCTGCACAACCAGTCACAAACTGACAAAATAAAAGAAACTCGTGAGGACGGGCGCATCTAATCAATTCAAATATTTTGAATTGGACAGCAGAGTCGTGTGGTTTTAACATCAGCAATCAAAGATATTTAACAGTGTTGAAGTTGGAGGGAAAATTATTATTTTTTTAATTAAATGTCTATGCTTTTAATTTTCTGTTTAAAAATGTCTGCAGTGCAAAGTAACAGGCTTTGTTAAACTTCCCTCTTCGCCCCCTCCTCCTGTCCCTGAAGTCAGCTGGGAGGGAGTCCTGTTTTGTTCCAACATAGCTCCCTGCAGAGTTGCCACGGTTGTTCAAGTTGGAATTTTTCTCCCTTTCGACGGCTCAGTGCAGGGGAAACAAATATATACCATGGGAAACATCTTTCTGACAGGGATTGTGGTGTTTTGTATGTTTTGTTCAGGTAAGATAATCTTTTTTAATCCCACTTATTTGAGCTGTAGGTGATGCATGGTTCAGAAATGTTAAATGGAAGAGTTGAGAAAAGAAGGCAAGCTGGAGGATGAAAGAGGTGAGCTTCGATGTGTTTCTGTGTGGTGAATGGAAGCTGTGTTGATGACTGCCACTGTGTGCCTCAGTGTCGGGCGAAGGTTGCTCCCTGATCCTCAAGCCCTCCAGGGTGGTGGTGGGCTTCGGGGAGTCGGTGTCGGTCAGCTGTGAAGCTACGCGCCCGGTTCGTGTTCTGGGCTGGGAATCGGCCCTCAGTGCTCCACAGACGCACGAAGACCGCTCCGTCCAGTGGAGGGTGGACAGCCTCATCGACTGGATTGAGGAGCCCATCTGCTACGGGGTGTTTTTCACAGCCCCCAGACAGTGTGAGGAGAAACTCAACCTTGTTCTTTACAGTGAGTCGGCGCTTCACTGAAATGGGCTTTTTACAACCACATTGTGCAGAATGTAAATTAAAATACAATGCAAATTGTATAATTTCTTTTAGGTAAAAATAAGGTAATTTTCAAATTTTATGGCAGCAGCACATCTCAAAACAGTTGGAACGAGATCATGTGTACCACTGTGAAGCATCCCCTGTTCTTTTAACAACAGCATGTAAACATCTAAGAACTGAAACCAGTTTTTGGAGGAGAATTTTGTCCCAATATAATGATAGAGAATTCAACAGTCCTGAGTCTTATTTCTTCTGTCCTGCATGTCAGCATTTGTTGTTTTTAAGCTTGTATATATTTTTCTGCACTGATGGTGCCTTCCCACATGTAAGCTGCCTTTGCCAGAGGCACTAATGCACCCCCATACCATCAGAGAGGCAGGCTTTTAAACTGAATCTTTCTTCTCTTTAATATGTTAGAGCAGTGGTTCATTCCATTTTTTTGTCCCACAGAAAACACCGATGTGTCTGACTGGTGTTCACATATGGCTGCTTCTTTGCATGATAGAGCTTTAGAATTTTGCATTGGCAAATGACATTGCAAAGAGTGTTTATTGAAAATAGTTTGTGGAAATGTCCCTGTGGCCATGCAGTGATGTTCAAAACAGAATCACACCTGTTTTAATGCAGCTCTGGCTGAGAACCTGATTGACCAATATTGACTTTAAATTTTTTGTTTTTATTTGATATTATGAACTGTAGATAACATGATTTTAGAAGTCTTCTCTATTGTCCTTTGAGGAATGTTTTTCTAACATTGTTCCACTATGTTTAGACAGGTTTTTTCAGACTGGTGAACTTCTGTTCATCTTTACTCCTGAGGGAATCAGAATCTTTAAAATGCTGTTTTTATTTTCAGTCCTCTTACTGATGTGTTGCCAAGCTGTTTCCTTTTCTTTTTTCCAAACTTCTATGAGATGTGTTGCTGTCAGAAAATTCAACATTTCCAAAAGAAATCCAAACATTTAAAATGTTTGTTTCATTGTGAATAAAATTTGGGTTTCAAAAAATGTATAAATTATCACTGTTTGCTTTTATTTACATTTTACACAACATCACAGTTTTTTTGTGGGGGGGATCGGGATTCTAAAAGCCTGACTGAATTTGACCTGAACAGTTTGTTCTCTTCATAGAAACCCCGGACAGCGTTTCCATCAGGCTGAACCACACTGGGCCCATGGTGGAGGGGAAAGAGTATCAGCTGCTCTGTGAGGTTCAGAATATCGCTCCGGTCCAGTTTCTCACCCTGAGGTGGTACAGGGGGCAGACTGAGGTTTACAAACACTCCTTTTCTGACCTCACGTCTTCCTCGCCCGTCCAAGTGTCCTCAACCCTTGTCATCACGCCGACCAAAGCTGAGAATGATGCCGAGTATAAGTGTGTAGCAGAGCTGGAGCTTGGACCCGAGGGACCGCAGCCACCGCCTACTGTGGCCTCAGAACTTCTCACGGCATCTGTGTACTGTACGTTATGAAACTGTTTTCACTTTAAAAACAATCCGAGCATGAATGATTAAAATATCTGACTGTTTCTCTAGGTCCTCCAACATTCTTCAGTCCTGAAACAGAAGTTTTTGAATTAATACCAGGTGATGAAATCACCCTGAACTGCACCGCTGCAGGAAACCCCACACCTGCATACAGCTGGCAATCCTCTCAGCCTATACAGGAGAAAATGGGGGAGGAAGCAGTTGTCACTTCCTCCTCACTGCTCCCAGGAACCTACACCTGCACTGCCTCTAATATGCTGGAAAAAAAGAGCAAACAGTTCATTGTCAAAGCAAAGACCAAAGGTAAATAAAAAAACTTGTTTGAGTTGTTGCACGTGTACACTGTCCTCACCCTCTGTATCCTAATCTGCATCTTTCTTTTGCTTTCACTTAGCTGTTTGAGGCCCGCAAACCTGAGAAGAAGCAGCTGGGAGAATTTCACTGTGCAAATGTTACTGTTGCAGCCTCGATAAGGAAAGACATTTGATATGCTGTGGAGGTTTTGATGGATGACGCTTTCATCAAGAGTTAGATCTCAGAGAACAAAAGAACTGAAAATGTTATCTTGGTCATTTAATGTGAAAGTTTGTTTAGGCAATAGTGTACTTTTTACACTTTCAATGTGATAATCTTTCTCTAATTTATATATTTTTTACTAAACTTATTTTTCCACTAACTTTGTAACATTACAAAAGAGTAATTACTCGTTATCACAATGACTACTAGTGAGAAGTTACTGTAAATATGAGCTGTTTCTTAATTTTCTTTTCTTTATAAATAAAAGTTAAATGGGAACAATGTGTTTTTTTCATTATTTGGTGATCAAACTTTTTAAGGATTAATAGCTTTTGTTTTGCATTTTGACATAATTTGTCAAAACACTTTGCAACAACATCAGCTGACTGGTTGCATAACTTCTAATATTAATTCTATAAAATATGTAGTTTTTTTGCTAAATTATAATTGCAACAAGTAATAGTTTTTAATCTAAAATATTTTTTATTCAAAGCATTAACACGATCTTGCTATGCTTCTCTACACCACTAGATGTCACTGTTGTTCTTTTTCCGGACACGATTGGTTCTCGATGCATCACGTGATCAAAACACGCTCCAAAACAGGAAGTAGCTTAAACCGCTAACAACACAGGTGAAGGACGGGGTTGGGTCCTGTATTATTTATCATTCTTTGTTACTATTCTTTTAAAAATATTGCTCCGTTTTCCTTCAGACATGCCACAGAAAGACCCGTGTCAAAAACAAGCATGTGCCATTCAACATTGTCTACAAGGTATCAAGTGTTTTTGCATGTTGTTTAATTGAAGCCCCCACACGTTTTTACCAACTGCTTTCCTCCTTCCTGTAGCCAACAAATACGTGGAGAGATTATGTGAGGATGTGATCCGAGAGATGCGGCGGTGTTGTGAGGCTCCTCATGCCGTGAACTCCGTCTGCTGCTCCGGTTTCAGAGAGTCCAAGCTGGCGGAGAACAAGAGCAACACTTAACAAACAGCTTTATTATTTGAAGCAGTGGAAGAAAGCAGCATTGCATCAATGTTGTTGGCCTCCAGTATTTATTTAAATGAGACTGAATTGTTAGTGTAGATAAATAAAGTGTGTACAGCCTTATAACAAACAATAATAAATTGTTTACCTTTGTACACACCTTCCACATAGCAGATTGTCATTTTTAAAAACCATCATCAAGCTTCAGGAGCAGGTGACCCCACCCTTTTATAAGAATCCAATTTAACTTGAACGGCTGCCATTTCGTTCTCCCTCACCTGTCTACCTGTCAAGAAATGAGTCAAGCTTGTTACGAATGGCTCATAAAGGCTCTGCACACTCGGGGGAAATATTTCAATTAGACTTGCTGACAGTGACACTCTCCTGGTGGTGCAAATTGGAAGCCTGAATTAAAGGCAGGAAACCAACACATGTAAAGTTACCACACCACTGCTGGGCCAATCTGCACAGAAATCAGACTAAGGCTCAGTGTATTGTCATTTAAACTATTTACAGAAAATAATAATAAAAAAAAACAGTAACTCTGGACTCATTTATTCAATAAAAAAGATGATGTAACAAAGTGTCGGAATAGATCATTTAACACAATTTAAAATGGAGTAAAATTTCATTTAAAATCATATTACATTAATTCAGTACTAACTATAGTGTAATAATAAATAAAAGCTAAAAAAAAAAAAAAAAGAAAAGCAAATAGTGCATGTGCAAGATGGGAGGAGTCACAAAGGATGCATGTGGCCCTGTACCTGGTGATACCCTGAGATAGAGGCAACCATTTACACTACAGCACAGTTGGTGCACAAGTCTACACCATCTCATTGATCTTTTGGAGATGAAGTTGTTCTCCCTACACCAGTACATCTACAGCACACAAAATTACATGGCTCATCTTAAATTTTATCAGGTACTCTATCGATGATAAATATAGTTACCTCATCACGTTGAATAATACACGCAGCAGGTTAGTGTGCCTATTTATAGGATTTATTATAATTTTTATGGATTTAGATCATTTTCCTGGAAAAAAAATATAGCCACGATGTTTGTACTGTCAACCTATGATAGAACTGAATCGTTGAAGATAATTATGTCGTTCATAGCATCGAAAAACATCTTAAATTTATAAAAACCAAAAACAAGCGCTTTACGTGCCACTACTGTGCGTGCTTCTGACGGCGCAGCGTAATGACGTAAACAGGAAACGAAGAAGCGATTCTTTCTAGAATTCTGTAGTAGCATCTGGCTAAGTAAGTGAGAGAGGTCCAAGTCTATTTATCCTGAAGTAAAACAGCAAATCCCCGGACTCTTCACAAATACGCGTTTCCGAGAGGCGCGGTTGTGTTAGGGTGTTTGTGAACGTATTTAGTTTCGTTGCGGTCAGCTTCGTTTAACTTATTTGACTCTCAAACAAGCTAAGCTGTTAGCTTTGGGCTCTGGTTTGCAGGATGTCAAGGATAGATTACAGCGTGTGGGACCACATTGAGGTCTCGGACGATGAAGATGATACCCACCCAAACATCGACACACCCAGTCTGTTCAGATGGAGACACCAGGTCAGTTTTAATTAAAAAAAATAAGCATATTGTTTTTTTAAAATGTAGGACGGGGGTGCACTGTTATTTTAACTGGTTGTGCGGCGTCGCTCGTTTTAATTGTCCGAGGAAACAAATGATAAAGCAGATAAAGTCCTGCAGCTTTGGTTGTGATTGGTGGTTCTTTGCGTTTTTCAGGCCCGTGTGGAGCGAATGGAAGATTTTGAGAAGCAAGGTGAAGACATCGACAAGAGTCTGACTGACTGTCGGCGTAAGCTGGCGGAGACGCAGAAGAAATTACAAGAGTTGAGCGTTTCCACATCTGACGGTGCCAAAGCAGAGCTGAGTAAAGTCCAGGCTGAGGAGAAGAAGTTTAAAAAAGAGGAGCGAGAATTAGCGAAGAAGATGGAGGAGCACAACAGAGAGGAGAAGAAGATGCCATGGAACGTAGACACACTCAGCAAGGATGGTTTCAGCAAGGTGACACAGATCAAACAGTCAGATATGATATCCTGCTGCAGATTGTTGGAGTGTGATGTTACAGTCTTTACAGATTTGATTCTAAGCAATCAGTCAATCTTTAAGAAGAACTAAATCTGTTGTAAGAATACCAGTCATGTTCTATTTTAAAAATAAGTCAATTCAGATTTTCACCAGTTGTCTCAGGTTTTTTATGACTATATAGTTTCCCATCCCTTGCCATTTCTAGTCAAATGCTTTAATTCTACCCTTCATACACATTCTTAATAATCCCAATAACCTAAAAAGGCAACAACACCAACAAGCAACATAATTAACATTCTGTTTGCCTTGATTCTGGACTGTGTTTCATCAGGTCACAGTTTCAGGCAAAACTTGACGTATCTATCCTGAAACATCCATCCATCCATCCATCCATCTATCCATCCATCTATCCATTCATTATCCATACCAGCTTCTTCCTTTCAGGGTCTTTCTATCCTGAAACACTTACTGTTTAATTTTCTGTCTTGTTTGACAATTTTGGAAAACCAATTACTGGTAGTTGTAACTGCAAGTACTGATTTTATCAAGATTAGAAATCAAACATAGTTTATTTATTTATTTATTTTTACTAAATATAATGGTAGTTGCTCAACTCAAACAAAAATATATTTCACAACCTATAGAAGAACAGAAGTTCTTTAATGCTTAGAAAAAACAACAACAATTTTAGGCCGCAGTAAATATCGGCCAGTTAAATCAGTCAGATGATTAATTGGTCCATTTCTAATCAAGATTAACAGTGTTTCCAGTATATTTTACCCTTTGACAGCATTTATCTCTTATAAACAAATTTTTTTCACCTCAAAACTGTTTCCTTATGTTTAAATGAAAAATATGTAAAGATAAAATCTTTAAAAAAGAATCTGATATCTTGTTTTGTGATACAAATCTTAACATGAACATTTCCAGCAGTGTTGCCAAAACACGTAGTTTTAACTTTATATTCATTGTATTCTGTTTTCAACAGAGCATCGTTAACGTCAAACCCGATCCTTCTGAAGAGACCGAAGAAGAGAAGGAGCAAAAGCACAAAACCTTTGTAGAAAAGTATGAGAAGCAGATCAAACATTTTGGTAAGCCCCACTGACAACCACAATGAAAAATTGAGTCCCTTTTCCAATGGGAAAATTGAAATTCATATGTATCCCGGTTTGACCCCAGGCATGTTGCGACGTTGGGATGACAGCCAGAAATACCTCTCTGACAATCCTTATCTTGTTTGTGAAGAAACCGCCAACTATCTCGTTATCATGTGCATTGATCTTGAAGTCGAAGAGGTAAATGGCTGTTAAAATGCTCTGGCTTATAATTACATCTGTTGTTCTAAACATTGAATTACAACAGCAAACAAGGTGACTTTAGTTTGTTGACTTGGCTGTAAGTGGTTTTGTTCTAAATATATTTCCTTGTTCTTACAGAAACATGCATTGATGGAGCAAGTGGCTCATCAGACTATCGTCATGCAGTTTATTCTTGAGCTGTCAAAAAGCCTCAAGGTGGACCCCCGTGGTTGCTTCCGTCAATTCTTTACCAAGATCAAGGTAACTGAGTGTTTGAATTGTTGAATTTATTTATTTATTATTATTAATAATATATATATATTTTTTTTTTTACAAAATCACTTTTACAATTTCAACCAGGCAGTTTAATGACAATCAAAAGATGCTTCCTCTGGGAAAAAGTACATTTTTATACAGTAAAGTACAAAAGTTTCATCTGGAACTTGTTACTGTTGCTAAAAGAAACCGACTTCCTGGGTGCTTGTTACTTGTCAGCTGTGCTTTCTGTAAATGTTCTTACACTTCCTGAAAGCTTTCTGTGGTGGAATGTCTTTTATGTTAATTGTTTATTGCCTGTCAATGAAAGGTGAAGGTGGGTAACTATTATTTTGTGTGCGTGCACCTTTGTCTGTTATTAAACAATCATGAACCACAAGATGGATTTTAATGAAACTTTCAGTAAGTAATCACTGGCCGTTCGTCTATAACTGATTACTTTTTTAAATCAATCCATTTGAAAATGCTTGCCACTGTTAACATTAGCAAGGGAAAAAAATCTAACTCAGAAATTGAGCTAAAGTTTGATGTGGCAGTAACAGTCATTTTTCACATTGTCTGAGCGTTACATGTTGTGATGCAGCATGAGGTAGTGCATAACTATATTCAAAGTTTGATAAAATGAGTACAACAAGACAGAGATTGGCTTGGCTGCAGCTGCCATGGTTATTAGGTTGTAATCTGTCTTCCTATGTAGAAACACTATTTCCACTTAGTCCTCTTGGGGAAAAGTTTTGGGCACCCCTGACATAAGATATTAGTCTAAAGCTCTGGCAATAATGGCAGTGAGTGAAATGCATTCTTTCAAGGCCTTTAAGTTGTGCATGTTTTCACCCAGACGGCAGACCAGCAGTACCAGGACGCTTTCAACGATGAGCTAGAATCATTCAAGGAGCGAGTCCGGGGAAGGGCAAAGATCCGCATAGAAAAGGCCATGAAGGAAATGGAGGAAGAGGAACGACAGAAGCGCATCGGTCCCGGTGGACTAGATCCTGTTGAGGTGTACGAGTCCCTGCCAGCTGTAAGTTAACGTGTTGTGAGATGCTGCAACATTTAGTTCATCGTGTTGAGTTTAAAACACTTGGTGTACACGATGTAGTAACAGAATGTGTTGTTGATGGCAGGAGATGCAGAAATGTTTTGACGAGAAGGACATCCAAATGTTACAAGAAGTCATTACCAAAATGGACCCAACGGTTGGTTATTTTGATTTGTTTGCAAATTTGAGTATTTTAAATAGTTCATGGTTAAATCGTAACTTTCATTGCAGAAAAAGGTTTGTGATTGAAATGTTTTTTCACATATTTTAGGAGGCAAAGCTTCATATGAAAAGATGCATTGACTCAGGACTCTGGGTTCCCAATGCTAAAACTGATGGGGATGAAAAAGAAGAAGAAGCCACCTACGAAGAGGTGAAACAGGAACTGGAGGAAACAAAAGAGTGACGAGAATAAAATTTTTCTAAATTGTTCTTTGCAAATGTACTCACCCACTGTAACGCGACTTCATTATGTGTATGATTAGTTGGGTAATTAAAGGAATGTTTCCTATAAAGTGTAGTAAGATTGAACTGATCCATGTTCACTTAGCAACAGAACTTTGTTGGATGAGTGACCCCGCCCCCCCAGAGAGGAAACTGCTGCTTGAGTGTATTGACGTTGCTGAAGTCCTTTCATTTATTTGTATGTTTTAGTTTGTGAAGGTGTGTATGAACAAACACATGCCTGGCTTCTTTAATTGGACTGGTACATTAGTTGCAGATTTGGCTTTTTTTTTTTATCCAAGAGTTTTATTGACATTTAGGCCCTATTAAAATTATATATCACATGCTTCTCTTCTAATGTCTATTTCTATAATCTTCTGGTTGAACTCTGTCCACCTTGTCAAGACCAAGTTATTGTGGACATGTCTCACTGCATGGATGAAAGAAGGAATGCTAAAGAATCAAAGTAATAATGTAAATAGTTCTATGTCGGTGAGTAAAAATGACTTGGGTCATATTTTCTCCACATAGACTTGTTGTTGGTGCCTGTTTTGTATCACAATAACAGTATTCAGTTAACACTTTTGCTGACATTGGTTACATGAACTTAATGTGACCAAAATGGAAGTAATTTCTAAAGGTTCTGAAGCCTTCGTTAATTTGTCCAAAAAGATGGAAAAAATTGCTTGCTTTGTCCAAATATTAAATGTAATCTTTTATTAGGTCTTTTATAAGGCACTGTGATTGGAGTTTCAGAGTACATATCTGACATCTTAATGTTAAACTGCCATAAATAAGTTTTTTTGACTATTGTAAAGGATGAAATAAAAACTGCTCATTGTGGGAAATATGCAGCTAGCTTGTTTTTCAAATGTATGAGCCTTTATTTATAGCGAAAACAGTGGTTTTGTGTTTAACATTTATGTAAAACAAGGCGCCTGCACAACAAGTGTGTATTATAGAATAAGACATGAACAAATAGAGGGCGAAATCATGAGCTGACACTGCTTATGTCATATTTGAGAAATGGGGGTTTTGTAGTTGTTTTTTATTACTTCTGTTTGATGGTTGGGATTTGTTTAAGTGTTATTTGCTTTGTGACAAAAACAACACTTATGCAAACAGTATGACTATATGGAAATTCACTTCAGAAGGCGAACCGAAGAGAGATAATTAGTTAAAATCTAATCAGGCTTGTAAATGCATGAAAAAAGGGCACAAAATAAAATACTGTACAATAACAGTTTACAAAGCAATATTTTCATGAGTTGCTGAGTCACTGAATTTATATGCAAGACAAAAAGAAACAGAAAAAGATGTTTATGTGAATGGATAGCTTATGCTTTTATACTGACATTAAAAAATGTACTCAAATTAATTTTTTTAAATCGGAATGGGTACGCAAAAGTTGTATAATAGTCTATAATAATAATCTAGCTGTGCTTGAGTCTAAACACATTGGTTTATTTTATTTCAAAGCAATTCCTATTTTTCATTATTGCTTTTATTCTGGTATATCATTATACAGCATAAGAGAAGTTTCAATTTTGACACTGATGATATTATAAAGAAATAATCAAACACAAATATTCCCTTTCCTTACTTTTTGAAATAAGTTTTTTCTTTTTCTGTCTCATGCGTGGTGCGCGTGCCTGGCCAAAGCAGGAGCAGGAGGGAGTGGCCATCTTGGTTTCGGGAAGCAGCGTTTTCAGACTCACGCACGCAGTTCGCAAGAAACCGAGAGGGGTAGGTGCAGAGGGGAAATACGTCCCGCAAATAATGAAGCTTGACCGTCATCTTACCGGGCTGTGTCTTTAACGTAGCGCGACTTCCAATAAAGCCACGTTAATGGTAAGTTTTTAATATATCATCACGCTAACAAATACTTCCTCTCTGAAACATGAACTTGTTTACACACGGACTGTATTTCCTTGTTTAGACATTGTATGAACTGTAATAGGGTCGCATTTTGGCCTCTCAGCGACGGAGTCGGTGTGATGTAAAGACATTTACATGTCGAAAATACAACGCGTGTTGCTATAAATGCGTTGTAAAGCTTCACTTACAAAGTAAACAAGTTTGCGAAGTTACAACACCGGAAGGCCTCTTCAATTCAATCAGGTTCAGGTTGACTGACGTAATATTTGTAAACATTACTTGATTATTTGTGGATTATTTTATAAGTTGTTAGTTTTAAAAGTCATCTCATATAGCTATATAGAGCCTACTATATCAGAACAGTGCATATTTCCGGTCTAAATGGACTCTTCCTGAAAATGTGTGGAAACCACAATGCTTACGTGACACGAGACTATACAACAGCTGATTAACCGAGCACTTGATCTGCCTTCTTTCTGCCTGTCAGCAATCTTGTTCAACATGTCTGTAAGAGGATGGTTTGGGCTTTCAAGAACGCGGACCCTTCAAGGCTCGAATGGGCCCCCCCAGTGTGAGGGCATCCATGTTCACATGTTCTGGACAAAAGAAGGGGAGAAATATTTGACTCACACAGGCGGAGATGTCACTGCGGAGGAGCTGTGCATCTTGGCTGCAGAGGCTGTAGGTGAGTGGGACCTCTTCCATCTAACGACTACATAAAACAGGATTTGCTGAGATGGGTGTGTGACTTCATTTTTACCCCCCCTGCAGGAATAACTCCCCTATGTCACGTGCTGTTTGCGTTGTATGATCTACAACAACAATGCTGGTACAGTCCAAATCATGTTTTCAGTCCAAAAAAGGACTCCGGTGTAATACTTCACTACTGTATGAGGTTAGTTCATGACTGTACAACACTGCATGTTTGACGTCTAAAACAGTGCGAGTATTTATGTCCTATTCCTTCTGCCCAGGTTTTACTTTAGGAATTGGCATGGAATAAACGACAAAGAGCCAAATGTATTCCGATATGCTCTCAAATCAGATCAGACGGGTTCTCCCCTGCTTGATATCACATCCTTGGAGTATTTATTTGCTCAGGTTTGTGCTTGACATAATGTAATGTGCGTTGTTCTGTATTTTTTTGCAAACAACGCAAGAGTGATGTGTGCTCTGTTTCGAAACCAGGCCAAATATGAATTTGTGAATGAAGTTGTGCAAATGGAGGACATTGAGTCAGAGGACGAACTATGTCGCTTCAAAAATGAGAGTCTGGGAATGGCTGTACTTCACCTCTCACACCTTGCAATACAGAAAAACTCTACCTTACAGGAAGTGGCTAAAAAACATAGGTAATGTGATATTGTCTAAGCTTCTATTTAATTCTATTTTTTTTCCCCTCGCTGCCTTTACATGTCTTTTTTCTATTTTTAGCTTCCTAGAATGCATTCCGGTGTCTTTTGCCCAGCACATATCCAGGGATAACTTTCTGACTAAAATCAGGATCCGGCGGGTGTTTTCTGATTTTGTACGGACCTTCCAGCAGCACACAGTGGATATTGGACATCTGGGTGCGCAGGAGATCATGTATAAGTACATCTCTACCCTCGAACACTTGGCTCCGTCATTGGGCACAGAGACTTTCTCAGTAAGCGACTGGAAACTGACTGAACACAGCAACGGGAATAGCTCTTACACGCGCTGCAATGACGACTTAAAAAAACCCTGCGGCGCTGATGCCACGCATGAAATAATGGTGTCTGGCACTAAGGGGATTCATTGGAGGAAGTTGTGCCAGAAGGTTTGTCATAAGATTCGTTTTAATCCCCTAATTCTGTGTTTTGTATTTCTTTATATTGACTTTTTGTTTGCTCTCCTTTTTTTCCCCTAGAAACAAACAGACCCCTGTTTCAGGAACAATTATTTGAACTTGTCAAAGAAATCCAAACAAAACTCCGGCGAAGCAAACGGGGAGAGTCATGATGATTGGGAGTTCTTCTGTGATTTCCCAGAAATAACTGTCATAGACATAAACGAGTCTAATGTGCGCATTAGCACTCAGCTCAATCAATGCTTGGTGAGAGTACTTGTTTATCTTTCAACGTACGAGCTGAGATACATTCATTTAATTGGTAAATGTGCTTGTAATGGACCAATCAGCTGATCAGATTATTTAGCATGTTTTATGTTTAAGTTCACTTTATATGTTTATCTCATATTCTTGTAACTAAGTGCTTTGGGCTTTTGCTTTGCTTTTTGGCGTTTTGTCATGTTTAAATGAGTGTGTCCAGGCGGGAGCTCAGATTTGAAGCCAGTGGTGTTTCTGTGTATGTATGTAGGAGGTAGAGATGAGATCCAGCCAAGAGGCCTGCTCCTTCATCTCCCTTCTCGATGGGTACTACAGACTGACTGCGGACGCCCACCACTATCTCTGTCGAGAAGTGGCTCCCGCCAGGGTAGTGTTGAGTGAAGCGAATCTGCTGCACGGACCCATGCAGTGAGTTTTACTGATCTTTTAAAAGCACATTCAGACACAAACAGGCCATAAAGACGTGGTTGCATCACCGCTCCGATGTGCTTGCAGTGATGACTTCGTGCTGCACAAGCTAAAAAAAGAGTCGACCGAGGTCGGAACGTTCCTCGTTCGATGGAGTGCCCTCGACTATCACCGCATCATCCTTGCTGTGCTAAACAGAAATGAGGTAAGTCGACACCCACGCCGCTCTCTGGGAATTATTGCAGTGGTGGCGAAACATTTCAGACCCTATATTTAAACCTGCGTCGATGCACAGAACGATTCGGCGCCGAGCCACAAGCAGTTTCGTATCCAGCAGAAAGGTTCTGTGTTCATCATGGAGGGCTGGGACCGTGAATTCACCAACGTGAAGGAGCTCACGGATAGCCTCAAAACCTTTGTGCTCAAGTCCGGTTCGGACAACTTTACGGTCAGAAAATGCTGTTTGCCAAAACAAGGAGGTTTGTGCTGCTGGATGATACAAATATTTTTCAGCATCAGGTCATCTGTACTCTTGGTGCTAACTCAGGTCTGTGCGTTTTTTGGGTTGCAGAAATATCCAACCTACTCGTGAAAAGGCAGGGTGGTGATCTTCGCACTGACTCTGGGTCTTTGGAGCTGAACCTGACACAGCTCCGCTTCCACCAGATTAAGGACAAAGAAATCACACAGGTGATAAGAAATGAGCCAATATTGGATTGTGACAAAAACACCACAGTTTCACCACGTTATACTGCAGTTTTAAAACAAACATCTTAAATTTACTTTTTATTTCAAATTAATAAATGCAAATACTTTTGCTGCCTAAATACTATCAAATGTTGCTTAATAGTGATTATTTTATAGGTATAGTAGTGTTAAAATGCTAAACAAATAATTTGTTTCGAGTTTTTTATTTCAATGCACAAATATAAATAAACTAGGAGAACACATGGTTTTTCAGGACAGATTGTTTTTATGTTTGTTTTCTATTATAATAGTTTTATTTGTTATGGTATTTAAGATCAAGGCTGGAGTTTTAATTTAATGTAAAGTTAATTTTAATATTGCTACCAAATACACCTGAGTAAACAAGAACTCTGTTTCTCAGGACAGATTTTTTTGGTTTTCTGGTATTATAATAGTTTTATTTCTTCTGATATTTAAGATCAAGGCTGGAATTTCAATTTAATGTGAAGTCAGTTTTAATTTTAGTAGTGCCAGCTGATACACCTGTGTAAACAAGCTCTTTTTAAAAATATTTCTATACTTTATGTTTAATTCTAAATCAAGTATTACTACTAAGTAATGTTGAAAACCTTCAATAATTAACTAGATGATTATTGGCCTGCAAAAGTAGGCTGTAGTTTTCACCTACTAACATGCTAGCTATTCTAGCTTTGAACTAAAACAGAAAAAAGAACAACAGTTCTGTCTCTGATATCTTAATAAAAGGGCATATTTTTTGTGATTTTCTTTACATGACTTTTTAACACCATGGTATACCTTAAAACACTTAATCAGGCCATGCTTATGAAGTCATACTCACTTGTCTTTTTGGTATTAGCACAAGCTTAGTGCTGTCTACTGTGTTCTGGCATTGATTGAGTGTTTATATGCAGGAAGGACATTTGGGTCGTGGCACCAGAACCAACATCTACTTAGGACGTTTGTGTGTGGCAGGGGAGTTCAGCAACAACAACGTTTCTAAAATGATTCGTGTGGTTTTAAAGGTTTTAGACCAAAGCCATAAAGATATTGCTCTGGTAAGCTAGAATGTTTGTTGTTGTCGTTTGCTTTGCAATGCACTATGTTACTTTTTTGTTTATTTAAGATTTCATCACTACTTTCTCTTTTTTTAAGGCATTTTTTGAAACTGCAAGTCTCATGAGCCAGTTATCCCACAGTCATCTGGTGTTTGTACACGGTGTATCAGTCAAAGGATCTGAAAGTAAGTGCCATAACCAGCTCCGTCCACTCAGTTCTTCTTTGACTTCCTCATTTGCTGCTTCCCCATTTCACACGATGTGCCGTGTCTTTAGTCAAATCTGCCATTCAAATCACAAGTAAACTATGAACCGAATGCAAAACTGCACCCAGTAGTTTCTATTTTAAAAACAAAATTACTTTGTTTACATTTTTTTGTGGTCTAGCCAGACTTGTTTCTGTCTCCGCAGACATCATGGTGGAAGAATATGTGGAGTTTGGACCTTTAGACGTTTTCCTTCGCCGAGCAGGGGACGTCATCAAAGCAGAGTGGAAATTGGTTGTTTCCTTACAACTTGCGAGTGCCCTCACTTATCTTGTGAGTTCAACAATCTTTTTGTAGCACATGCAATTATGGTTATTATTTAAAACGAGCTGCTGTTCAGTGGGCATTGGATTTCAAACAGTGCACCTTTCTTACTGATCACCAAGTTTTATACCGAAGCTGCTGCACCAGGTTAAAGATGCACGCTCAAAGTCTTTCCCCCTCCACTCATATAGCTTCAAGATTAAGGAATAATTTGATTATGATTTAAGAAGAGGCTGTAAAGTGTAAATAAAAATCAGAAATCTCAGAGTTTGAAGGAAGTGCTCTGCGTGTAGGTGTGGTTGTACAGTGCTCATAGGTCTGTATTGTCAGACAGCAACAGGATGAACAGGCTCATCTCAATGAGTCAACATATGTACTATTTTTATTGTAGGAGACGAAACACCTGGTTCATGGGAACGTCTGTGCCAAGAATATTCTGGTGGCAAGGCGGGGAATAGAACCTGGCACTTCACCGTTTGTCAAGCTGAGTGATCCAGGAATTGCTCTTAATGTCCTCTCAAGAGAAGGTAAGCACACACAGCTCAGTGTAAACAAAGTTTTATTTCTTAATCAGCTGTAGATGGGCTGGGTAGATGTAGGCTGCTTTAATTCAGTCAGATTTAGAAACCAGGAAGGTTTAGTAGACCACTTCCTGAGACATGTTTCCTGTTGTTTTGCAGTTTTACCCCACAATATAGAATTTAAGTTTTTACATAAAAAAAATCAAATAAGTCCGAACCACTAGTTTTTATAAAAGTTCGTTTTATTTTCCCAAGTGTTAGTCCAGAATTTATTTAAATGTTCTTGTCTTGAGGAGTTCTTCAAAAGAAAAACAAACCCAGAACTGCTGTAACAAATGTTCTTCACTGCAGAACGTTTGGATCGGATCCCGTGGATCGCCCCCGAATGCGTTGACAGCGACGCGCCCATAGGCAACACTGCTGACCAGTGGAGCTTTGGCGTCACGCTGCTTGAAATCTGCAACAATGGCATTCTTCCCATGAGCAGCAGCACGTTGTCTGAGGTAAGTCCGGGCTGCAGCTGCAGAATGGACTTTTCTTTTAACAGGCTGTGCATGTCTCCTAACAATCGTTCTCAACCCAACAGAAAGAGTGTTTTTATCAGCAGAAGGGTCGTCTCGCTGAGCCGTCCTCTCAGGATCTGTCCGAGTTCGTCAACATGTGTTTGACATATGACCCAGACCCTAGGCCTTCCTTTCGTACTATCCTCAGAGACCTCACAGAAATCATAAAGAAAAGTCAGTCATTAATTATGTGCCTTACTTTTTTGTTTCTTTTACTTGTTTTAGTGCAACCATTTGACCGATTTTTGATTTATCTTTAATTCACACAGATCCTGGTATATTTCCATTTGTCACGCTCCCACCACCTGACCCCAGCACTTTCCAGAAGCGCTACATGAAAAAGATGAGGGATTTAGGCGAGGTGAGTGGAAGCAGCACACGTACTTTTCACCTATCGTGCATTAAGAGAGCAATCTGACGCGTTGCTCTGTTTACAGGGACACTTTGGAAAGGTGACGCTGTACCTGTATGACCCCTGCAACGATGGCACTGGGGAGCTTGTGGCAGTGAAAGCCTTGAAGCAAGAAGGTAACTCGCCCGAGGGTTGGATGAAGGAGATTGATATCCTGAAATCCCTCTACCACCTCAACATTGTCAAGTACAAGGGCTGCTGCACTGAGCCAGGTGAGTTCCTAGAAGTCTCCTGTCTGCTTTAGATATGCTTGTGAAAACTCAGAACAAATATAATCTCACTTGTTTTACGAAAGGAATCGGTCCTAGAATTGATTTTGGTCCCTTCTGTTCCTTTGTTCGTATTGAAAATCTATTCAAAGTGCATGCCTGGTTTCATTGTATGTCAATATTTGGAGCTTTCGACACTAAGCACCAGTTCAGACAGCAGCTCATCGTTGTGAAAATAATAAAGTGGGGAGATAAAACACTGTGTTGTGTTTCGCCCTGACAGGAAGACAACAGGTCCAGCTGATAATGGAGTACCTTCCTCAGGGGAGCCTGCGGGATTATCTTCCTAAACATAAAGCCAGTGTGTCCCAGTGCCTCATGTTTTCTCAGCAGATCTGTCAGGTGAGTTTAGCTGATTATGTTTTGTGTTCTTGGACTATTGATTTATGCTTTCTTTTAGTTCAGTAACAAATATTGATATGGATTTGCAGGAGCAAGAACCTAACCTAAATTGCAGACTTGACAAGTTATGCTCTACTCAGGAGTAGCTGTGGCCTTCTTATCTTTTTCATTACAACATGAAACAGTTATATCTATTTTGATCATGCACACACATATACACAGGCAAAATTATCACTGCGATAAACAACCTACAGCCTTACTTATTTAGGAAGATAAAGTAAAATGTTAACATTACCAGTTTATGCTATTGAAAGGATTTGCAGATTTTTATTTATTCAATTTCCGGTAAGAAATTAAACAGCTTAAATGTTATGTGATGTTTTTTTTTTCTTCTACCAACCTAGAAAATACTCCATCAGTACATTGAGTTTCAGCTTCTTTTTTATTGCTGTGTCAGGTCTAGAATGTAAATAATCAGCTTGGTAGTTGCCAAGTTACATCAGTGCCACATGGAAACAGTTTATTAGGTTACAGAAATAAGCAAAGAAAGTCACTAGCTGTGCAGGTTTATAATTACAAATCCAGTTCTAGAATAAAGCAAAATTTAAAGCTAGCCAGTCAGCTGATTAAAGAGCTTGAGTGTCATAATTTATCTATTACTAATTGCATAATTACACTTGATTTAAGTTTCTTCGCAATCCATCTGTTCACAAATACATACATGGGAAAATAATTATCAAACAGGAAAGATTGTTTGTGAGCTCACTTCCTCCTTTTTGTTTGATTCATCCTAGCTTAGAGTCATGGATTGATCCACAGACGGAAGCATTTTTTTGTCATATTTGAACTACGTCTTGTGTCGCCTTCTTTTAAAGGGAATGGAGTACTTGCACTCAAAGCGCTATGTGCATCGAGATCTGGCTGCCCGCAACGTCTTGGTGGAAAATAACCGTGTGGTAAAGATTGGAGACTTCGGTCTGACCAAATACATCCCTGAGGGAGAGATCTACTACAGAGTTCACGAAAACGGAGACAGTCCCGTGTTCTGGTTAGTTCATGCATCACATTCAAGAGCTCTTTTGTCTTAATTTTCCATTTGAACTTTGTGTTTTGCATTTAATAGGTACGCCATCGAGTGCTTGAAGGAGCAAAAGTTTTCTTTTGCGTCTGACGTTTGGTCTTTCGCAGTAACTCTGTATGAGATCCTGACCAACTGTGACTTTCGCAGAAGCCCTCCAACAGTAGGTTTTTAATGACCTCATAGCAAGCCCAAGCCTGCGCACATTTATATGAGAAACCAGTTAATAAATGTTGTGCTTTCTCTGTGAAAACCTTCATTTTTTTTTTCTTCTTTTATATGGTTTTGTAGATGTTCTTTGAAATGACGCAGGAATCTGACGGACAGATGAACTTGATGGCACTTTTAAACCTGTTAGAAAAAAAACGGAGGTTACCATGTCCCCAGCACTGTCCGCGTGAGGTAAGCTATCTAATAAATGCATTCATGATAATTATAAAATTAAATGTTTTGGTCAAAATACATTATTACTGATAGAAAACTTTCATATAGTCTTGTTTTTTAAGCTATTTTCTTAGCCTTTGATTTCAGTTGTTGTAAAACTCTTCAGTGGTGGACAGCACTAGTCTAAAAGTTAGTTGCACTAACCCTAAACCGCTAACCTTAACATTTAGGTCCCATAATTCTAAAGCACTAACACACTTAAAAATTTTGCTAAAGCAAATTCTAAAACACTAAAAACCCAGCTGGCCCATGGAACATTCCTCAGAATCAACATGAGAATATTTTCTGTCTACAGAATATTGTTAATATTTCATCTAATGTAGTGGTTCCCAAAGATGAGGTCGGCACATCTTTGTGGGTCACAGAACATAAAGTGAGGGTCCCCAGATAATTCCCAGACAACATATTAAATGCAAAAATAAAATGCTAATGTAACATTTTCATCGTGATTATTGCAATTTTTTTAAAATAACCATAAATGAATAAAAATTTGTATCATAGTTACTATGTTTGTTTATAGTTATTATTCTCATGCTCTGCTCGCGGGCTCCGCTCCACAACTCCTGCTCACGCATACGCAAAAACATGTACATACACACACACACGTGCGCACACACGCATAGCGAAACAACCATAGTTTTTTTTTATATGTTATTGATCATTATTCTCTGTTCATCAATCTGGTTTAGCCAAAGCCAAAGATCCATAGGGCCAAACTACAGGAGTTGTCCATCTGAGGGGCAGGTGTCTAAAAGAAATTTAACCATGAAATGTTTAAGATGTTTATAAGATGTTCAGCCGTTAAACATTTGCACTTAGTATTTTTATAGAATCACTTTTCAGTAAGTTATAGGTCTTTCACAATTCTGGTTCAAATAAAGAGTTTTATGTTTAGTAGATTGTTAACTAATTATTTGCGAGTTAATATTGCCTTAATGAACAGTGATTTAAAACAAAATAACCTGTAAAACGCTGATGTTAAATGTGATGTGGTTGAAATTTTGGGTGCACCTAACTTTTGTGCTGGTGCACCTAAGAAAAAATGTTAGGCGCACATACATGTCAACTTGTACGAATTGTCCGTAATTTATAAGGATTTTACATCCTTTTGCAGGTATACGGACGTATAGAGCAATGTCACGGATTATTTCAAAACCTCATTTTCAAATTTATCTAACACGTCAGAGCCTGTAGGATGATTTAAAAAACAATAAATAACATCAAACAGCCATCCTCCTCTGCCACTAGAAATAAGTTTTGAACTTTTTCCACTCTCCTTTCCTCCTGCTTCGCAGCAGGCGCTTTCATGTCCGCAGCCGAGTTGTACGGATTTTTTTGCAAAATTTATGGATTTTTGAGGCTCTTTATACAGGTAAACGTTCGAAGAGGTTGACACGTATGGGCACACCGGTGCAACCAGTGCAGAAAGTTAGTCTAGAGCCCTGGTAGTATAATAATAATTGTCTTTGTTTTCAACAGGTTGAGTACATTATGAAGCAGTGTTGGAGCACAAGTCCTGCAGACCGACCGACATTCGAAGAACTCGTTAAAAAGTTTGAGGAAATCCGCAAAACGTATGACTGGCAGTTCAGCACAAACTTCCCCATGTCTCAGATATGCTGATCGGAATCCGCGAAGTTCCATTTGACTTCATGTCCTCACTTTTTTGCCTACAGAGAAGCCAGTAATCTGTCTCCAGGTGTACAGTTCGTCCAGCTGCATCTGTTTACAAATCAGACTTTATAGACTGTTAAAGAAAAGCACACTGCAGCTCTTATATATGATATTAACCCGTTATTAAACACAGAGTGTATGCGTGGGGGGGTATGTTTGTTTTATGTTAGTTGCTTGTGTTTGTTGTTTTTTTTATTTGCCCCTAACAGAGTTGTACTTTATTCTGATGAGCCAATACATGTCAGCATTTTAAATACCTATATTTTTTCTATCAGTGGAAGTACAGTTTATTCAAGACTTTTGGACTCTTTGGTTTTCTGTACATTTTTCAGTATATCTGGCATTGCACGTCTTTCTGTAAATAGAAGAGCAAAACATATTCTAATAAACCATTTTCCACCGTTTTTGTTGGTGTCTGAACAAACCTGTGTCTCACCAGATGGCCTGTGTTCTAACAAAGTACAGTGATTGTGTCTCACTAAGACTGACCTCTAAATTTTAACAGGTCACAGCAAATTAACTAGTCACTCAATTATTTCTCTGCATAAGTAGAAAAACTTGTTTTGTAGAGATTATTCACCTAGAGTTCTGTTCCAGGGTGATAAAAGCATCACATCGTTGTTATTGAATTTTGTAAACAGTATTAATAATTCATGTCAAACTATGAGTAAGATGGGTATCAGTAGTCGTGTGTGTGTGTGAGAGATAAGAACCATCTGATAGCAACTGCATGAATTACTAATATTCTGCTTGTGTGTGTTCTGAAAACACGCATCAAAACAAATGCATGTTGCAATTATTCAGTATGTAATTCAATGTTTTATTAAATATAGAGCTACTATAAGCTGTTTGAAAGAAAGCAAAAACTGACAATGACATGACTGGACACATTAAGCTGTGAAGACAGGATTCTTTGGTATATTGCTGATAGTAGAGTGAAACTCTTGCTCCTCCAAGTGCTGATTTTTGAACATGACATTTGCTTTTCTGAGCCTTGTTTGGACTGTAATGCCCCCTGGAGGCACAGACACTCTTCACGACTGAATGCACTTGTTTCTCAGTTTAATGCAACGTGCCGTTTACTATATAGTGTTTTAGAGAAGAGAAGTCTTGCAGCAAAATCCATTTTAATATCCAATGTTAGAAAATGCAAAAAAAAAAAAAAAAAAGAGAATTTGTTGATGGTTGCTTTTAGAAATGCTGCCACACGTTTTTGAAACTGCCTTCAAACATTTGCACGGACAAGGCAAATGCAGATGTGTCAAGTAACTAAGTACAAATACTTTTTTACTTTACTTAAGTAGAAATTTTGGGTATTTATACTTTAATGGAGTAATTATTTTTCAGCCTACTTTACTTCTTCACTCCTTACATTTTAATTCAATTATCTGTACTTTGTACTCCTTACTTTTTAAAAATGCAAAACATATTTCATTTCTTTGTAACTTTGTTTTTATTCCATCTTTTCATTGTTCAGAAAAAAATTAAGAAATAGAAATCTGTCCAGATACATGGAGCCCATAGATAGAGTGAATTTGATTGTGGTTTCAATGAGAAGTGTAAATATAAACCATTCTGACACCCTTTTGGATTGAACTCACTCCATCACACCTGTATGACACAAATCACATCACATTCCAGCAGGACATACTGTAGCAGATGCATGTAGCCTAGTATGAAGATGATTGTAGCTGAAACAAGTAATCTAGTCAGTTATGCTATATTTTTCAACATTACCATTTTAATTATACTCATTATTGACTTTAGAAGAAAAAAAGGGTGGGGGGTGGAACTCTGTGGCACAGCCTAAGCTTTTATCCTTAATGGCTTTTTTTAAGTGTTCATTACTTTTACTTTTATACTTTAAGTAGTTTTAAAACTAGTACTTTTATACCTTTACTTGCATAAAAAGCTCGAGTTGATACTTATACTTCCAAAAAAGTATTTTTGAACCCTAGTATCTTTACGTCTACTTACGTATGAATGTGAATACTTTTGACACCTCTGTTGTCATTATTTTGAGTAGTCAGATGAGGCACAGCACACTGTCATGCAGACTGGACACAGAGAGAAACCTATTCTCTGCAGGGGTAGTTACCCCCGGGCCTCTCACTGTGACCTGTTTCAGTTCACCACAGTGAGGCAAAGCTATGAATGCCTTTGAGACTTTTTCTTTTTTTTTTTAGCTATATTCATCTGTAAAGCTTTAAAATGTGTTTATGGTTTTTGAGGAAATTGCATATTTCATTTCATTATGATAAACACAATGTCTTTCATAAAAAAAGGTGCACTATAATAAAAATCATGACACTAAGAGAATTTTAACTTAATAGTTGTTCTGTAAAGTCATAAAAATGTAACTTTGATTTAAAACTTTAAGTATGAATACATTTACATTACTTATTTATTTTCCAAACATTTCCATAAAATGCTGACTAAATACTGCGTAAATTCTTCTTTTTTTATTTATTTTTATAATATATATATATATAACTTTTTATTGATCATGATTCTAGTGGAAATTGTCCTGGCCCCGCCCCAGGTTACGTTGCGTCGTAGTCATGGTGATTGCGTCTCCCACTGGTCCAATCAGAAGAGGCGAAGGAACCACGTGTGTGTTGTTTAAACTGCTCAAATCAGCCCTGAAGTTACCAGTACGATAAAACTTCCACCAAACTCAGTGATGGCCGCCGTCGTGTCTGTTAGCATCGCCGGCAGAGATGAAAGCACAGACACCGGGCCCGGTTTTGCCCCCCGTCCGCTCAATGGATGTTACGACCTCGCTGCGGAACAAGAAGAGTGGGTGGCTGGAGGTCGCAGGTTCTCCGAACTTTCCTCCGGCGGGGAAGAAGACGAGACACCCGGCGGACACGAGTGTCAGCGAAGGGTCGACGAGGACTTGATATCGCTCAGCCCTGAAGAGATTGAGAGCCGCTTGGAGAGAACTCGCCGGGAGTTTTACAACCGCAGGAAAATAATAATAAAAAATTTACCTTCTGACGTTAGCAATCAGGTAAAAAAAAAAAGTTATCAAATTAGTTTTCCTCATCGATAACTGACTGACCTGCCGATTGATTGATAGCTTCGGCTAATTTTAGCCTAGCTTCAGTCCGTGTTAGCCATAACTTGTATGCTACCTTTTTAACTTTTTATCTAATATTTTACATAACCCCATTTATAAATGATGTAAAAATCAATACACCATTCAGACGCACCTCGTAAACTTTTTTTAAAGTGTTTATTTGTTAAATGTTGTCAACTAACGCAACTTGGAATAAACGCCAGGTGATCGGATAATTCGCTAGTCAATAGTGGTCATCTGTGGCCTGAATGAAATCGGCCTTTTGGCAGCAACATTTAGTAACTTGGTCATGTTTAAATCAACAAAATGTCAGTCATTTCTCAACAAATTGTCCTTGTTATTTAATCAACCCAGGAGATTTGCATGTGTTTTGTGTTGTTAATTTAGCTTGTGTTTTGATGAAATGATAATCTACATTTAAGTTTGGAACGTGCCTGACTCGTGGGGAGCAGTGGGCCTACGGACCGTACCATTGTTCCCAGAGAGGGGGGGTATAGAGAGGGAGTTCGAGATGTGAGTTGCCCATTTAACTAAAGCTGGAAGGCGTAGAGACAAAACGTTTCAGAAAATGCTAGAGAGGTTAGGCATGATTTGTTTGTGAATAGCCCAAAGCAACGCAGAACAAATTTCCCTCAACAATGAGGTTTTTTTTCTCCCATCAGTCCCCGTTTTCTCACACAGGTGCACTAACTGCTTCCCTGTGGACATGAAGGAGTTAACCAATGACCATCGCAATTAACTTTCAGAGACAGAATCTAAAAGACATTAAAAAAATATCCCTACATGATTTATAAAATGTAGCATTTAATTGTAAATGATGATGTATTTTATTTTTCTTTATAGGAGGTCCATGAGCTGTTGGGAAGCTACGACTTGAAGTACTGCTTTGTTGACAAATACAAGGGCACAGGTTGGTCTGACTCTGACCCATCATGTTTCTTAATCTAAACAGATGCCAAAAAAAAAAAGATTAACACAATTCAGTTGCGATTTCTTTTGAATCCAAATCACAAGAGTTTCAAAAACAAGACGATTCCAAAGAAAAAGTGTGGTTTCCTAAGCATGGAGTCCAGTTTTTGTTTAAATAAAAAAATATTCACATTTTGCTTTAGATTTGAAAATCTCCTTGAATGAGAAACGTCTTTAACTACAGAAATTACTTTCTTTTTTTTCTAGAACCTCTTAAGATTGGACATTCAGGAATACATACGAGATTAAAAACTGCGAGTTAATTACAAATTTTACAGCAAAAACTATTTGGCACATTCAGGACATTATTTTGATTGTCAGACTTCTCATCATTTATCATTATAGCCTTCAGAAACCGTATTTCTTTCTTCTCACTAAATAGTACAAAGGTCTTGACATACTCTATTCGAAGCTGAACAGCCGACACATGGTCACGCGGTTGTCCGACGTTTGTTTTCGCACACTTTTCATAGCTCCTGAGACACGCCGAGCTCCTGGGAAACCCTTCCCACTGGAGTCTACACTTCAAAAGAGAGGAAAAGAAAACTAATCTGCCATAATTTGTACATAAATATCTGACCCCATTAAAACTCCTCACTTTTCTATAGTTGGAGTGCAACGTGCACAACGTCTGTTTTATCTCCATTCATGAGTTTTTGGCTGTTTGTCTTTACAAATGTCTGCTTCCAGGTGCAACAGTCAGCTTCTGTAAGCGAGTAATTAAAGCAAACTTTCTTATGCCTTATTAAATAACATTTTTTAATTTCTTGTGTGGAAAAGGGGTAAAAAGTTCTCTGGTGAGTTTTTGAAGGTTTTGTAAGATTTGAAGCTACGATCAGAACGGAGTGATTTTCGTCACGCTGCGACAATGAGAGCCTATTTCGACAGTTCTGATGCACCATACAGAGTCCTTAACTTTCTTGTCACAAGGTCACATCGAGTTGCAATCAATTTAAATGCACCTGGGTCATCAATACTCTCGTGAGCTGCATCCACATTCAGGAGGTTGGACTTGATTAAAGAAACATGAGCTCAGAATAGGCATTTTGAATTGCTTTTCATATTCAGAGCAATATTTCTCTAGAAGGTGGCAGACAATAATGAGGTGATAAAAAGAAAAAAACGCATTAACCAGATGGTAAATTCAGGGAATGCCTGGTATTTACCAGACTGTTGTAGCACAAAATAAATGACATCATTATCAACACTGTGTAGAGCCTGTCACGCTGCTATACAATGAAAAGGCAATAACATTAAAATGTGTCCGAGTCTAGATGTGGCTGCTTTTGGACAGGGACAATTAGTTAGTTTTAAATGTCTTAGATTCTTGTTTGTCTCCGTGAAAGCTCGTGTGGTTTCAGTCTGGCAGAAAAAAACAATAAACGCTGCTTGCTGACATTGTGCCACCAGCATCATTTTTTATCAGGCATGCTTAAGGGGGAAACTGTCAACAACAGGGCTTTCTTTTTGAAACCTGCCTTGCATGAAAGCTGATATTTTCTCTGCAGTCTGCTTGAACAGATACCACTCCCTCAATTTACATCCAACTTTCTGGTGGGTTTTTTTTCTCCTCAGCGTTCGTGACCCTTCTCAACGGGGAGCAGGCCCAGCGTGCCATCAAAGAGTTCCACCAGTACGTTCTCCGGGACCGGGAGATTTCCGTGCAGCTGCAGCCGACCGATGCTCTGCTGTGCATCGCCAACTTGCCTCGAGCCTTCACCCAGCAGCAGTTCGAGGAGCTGGTGCGGCCCTTCGGCAACCTCGAGCGCTGCTTCCTGGTTTACAGCTCCTCCACGGGGCGTTCCAAAGGCTACGGCTTTGTGGAGTACATGAAGAAGGACTCGGCGGCCAGGGCCAAGTCTGAGCTGCTGGGCAAGCAGCTCGGTTCTCGCATGCTGTATGTCCACTGGACTGAGGTGGGCTCGCTTACGTACCCGCTGCTGCACTCCAAATGTCTGTGTGTGGACCGGCTGCCAGTGAGCCTTCTGACCGCTCAGGATCTCCGCCATTCTCTGTCTGACACACACATGCCTGTCTTCTGTCAGGTACGTTGAGCTGACCCTCTACTACTCATCATATTTTTACTATAATCAACAGATTCTGAACTCCTTGTTGGGCCTTCATGCCTTATCTTCAGTGGGTTATTCATTGTTATTCTAGATTCATGCAGTGTAAAGACAGATTAAAAGATTTTGTAGCTTAGTAAATGTTAAGCACTAGCATGTCAAAGTGATTTAAGTTGTGGGGAAAGGGATTGATAAAGGGATTATAACGATTGTGTAATTGTTTTGTGAAGTTCTCCACATTTTAGTCCTTTAGTACCTTTCACCTTTGCCCCCGTTTTTATGTGGCCACTCAAAGGCTCTATAGCGGTATGCTGGTTTCTATGGGGATGACCACCTGACTCCCCCAGGTGGTGTCATTCAGCAGGCTTTTCTGGAATGAGAGAGGGAGCAGGGGCTTCCCTTTTCAGTGGTATACAAGGTTTTTTTTTTAAGTTTCAGATGGCAATTTTGTATGTTTTCTAAAGAACCGGAGCGATTAGAGAGACAACGTCTCAGCCGGTAAGATTATTTTAGTCATCCACACAGACACACACTACTGATCGTTATAAGTTACAAATCTCAACACAGATCCAAACAAGGATGTGAACAAAACGTGAGATGCTTTTCAGCTTACCTACAGACGACAACAGTGTTTGTTTACTTAGTTGCTGCCGATAGACTGCAGGAGTCAAGCCGCGGCCAGACCAAACAGGTTTTGAGCAGCCAAAGCAGCCAGTTTACATGCAAAGTCTATGGTGGACGCGCATCACGGAGCAGCAAAACATGGCGCGGCGCGTTTTATCCGTCGAGAGCAGCGCGCAAGGTAGCGGCAGGATGCGGCAGAGCGTTTTCCGTGCTAGCGGCGCATCCAAAGCAGC
>JARVGW010000194.1:13537669-13550144 GCA_031762495.1 Anablepsoides rubrolineatus
GGTAGAGGAAAAATCTCTACCGTAGGCCAATTTTATACCGTTTCTACCGTATACCGCGTATACCGCGCAGCCCTAGCACTAATGCAATGAAAGTTTCAGCAAAAGCAAATTCTAAACCACTAAAATAACCCAGTCAACACATGAACATTATTCAACAGACAACATGAGTCACATATTGTCATGTGGCTCTGTTAAGACTTATTATTGACATTCCACAGATGTATTTTGGGTTCATATTGTCACCTGGTGGATAAGTGACACATATATGAACAAAATGTGCAACAGCTTTCAAAGTCAGCTGTTAACAATCTGTTATTGATCAATAACATTTATAGACCTCAGTTAGTGCTTATAAGTTTAGCAAGTGCTAATCCACTAATGAATTTTAAAATTAGCAAAAGCCTTAAAGCACTAATCAGGAAATTAGTTCCCGTATTAGTGCTTTAGGGGAACACCCCTGCTTGTTTGTTTTAGTCTTTTTTTTTTTTTATTACGATCACCTGCCTTTGAAGGCGAGAAGCGATTTGTTTTTGTGCATCAGTGTTGGACGCAGTTATACTTGGAAGAAATAAACTTATTTTCAGTAATTGTGATTGCACTTTGGGGTTTTGAGTATAAAAACTGTTTGTGCTCAGGCTGTGGGAATGCCTCCAGGAAGCCATCCTGACAACTGCTCCTCAGGCCTGGGGAATCTCATGAAGGTAATTAGCAAATTGCCTAAACTACTGTTTCTCAAACACTCGATGCTCCCCGACAAAGACGCTTTTCACCGATCTCCCTTTTTGGTCATCCTAGACACCAATCGGAAGCCACAAACGCGTCTTCTCTCGCCTGATCCCATCTCCAGAGCCGAGCCCCGAGGGGGGCTACGTGGGCCAGCACTCCCAAGGCCTCGGCGGTCACTACGCAGACTCCTACCTGAAGCGTAAGCGTATATTCTGAAACTAGGCGAATGTGGCTCTTGCTGTCGTTTTAGCCGAGGACACAGCGGCGTCTTTTCAAAAGGACTCGGTAGCCTAGTGGTCCTTGGATTTATCTTGAGTGACCCCTAGAGGGCAGCGGGTTGCTATTTGAAAAGCTGTCACTCAATGAAATCTAGTGTTTATTTCTTTTCCTCTGTTGTAATTTTTGTTTTACTGTTTTTTGTAAATCTGCTGTTTTAGTTTGCCTTTATTTGGTTTTAAATTCTTGTTCAACTTGTACAAAGAGAAAAAAAATGGTTAAGTAGATGAGTTTTTTTTTTTATTATTATTCCTATGTTGAGTGGTGTGACAGTTTGGCCAGTTTACAGTGCTACTTATTTTATTATTTTTTTTATAATAGTCCTCACAGTTTTATAACTGTCCTCAGTTTCAGACAAAGGGACTTACAGAGTATTATTAGAAGCTTTAAGTCAAGGGTTTACTTTTTAAATGGCCCTCTTTAATTTTATGTAAAAAGTTCAATAGTTCAAGATGTTTTCTGTTCTCTTTTTCTCATCCCCTCCACATAATTGTCTTATTTTCTGTAGAACTGGATTGTGAAACCTCCACATTGCTTAACACGCAGCTTTCCATCCACCAATGCAACTTATGCCTGATGGTGCGTTTTATGAAATGAAGCTTCATCTTTCTGGGATGTTTGTTGTTTTTTTTAACCCTATTTTCACGTCGTTCTTCTTTTCGATCCTCACCCTCCAAACCCCGTTTTCACAACGTTTGTTCTCTGCACCGGTTGTCCAGTGGCTGGTCACAACTTGTTCTCACGTGTAAAAGATGCCATTTCAACTTTCCTTTCACTCATTTGTCCAACTTTTTGTGTGTGTGAATTGTGTTTTTCAGTGTCTGAAAACATCACTACCTTGTTTGTTGAGCTGGATGATCGGGTCAGTGGGTATGAGCGTTCTGCCACCTGTTGAGCAGAAAATGCAGAAGCGTATTGCAGCTTCTCATCTGTCTGGGGACATAATAATGAAAGCTTGAGGCAGATGATTGGTCGTGTCATTAACATTTTTTAAAAGCTTAATTTATATAATTATCTGGTTGACAGTTTGATTGTTTAAAACTTATTACCTCTGACTTCTGCTCAAAAAGCAGCTACACTTGAACCTGAACAATATTTTTATTTTATCTTTTTTTTTCTGTGGCGATCATCCTGCCCTGTGTTGGCTCCCATCTTTTATTTCTGTGTTAATTTGCTGTGTAAATAGTTAGTTTGCTCACTTTTCGAGTCCAAGCCTTTTTTTTTGTGTTTTAAATGATATTTGCTGCTCCTTCTTTTTTGTGTGCGTTTTGTTGTATTCCAGTGAAGTGTTTCGGAGTGGTGCCACAGCGGACCCTTCATGTTGAGTATGGACCATGAGATTACAGCTGTACTGTGTGTTCATCATTCAGTTTGATTGGATTTCAACTGCTGTCCTCTAATCTGTACCATCATGACTTGTCTCAATTTGTGTGTGATGTGTGCAAGTAAATGTTATTTAAACAAATCGCGTCTTGTGGACTCTTGTTTTTAATCTTGATATTAAGTTTTCGTCTCAGCACCGAGGATGGAAAAGATGCAAAATCATCATATTTATTGTGAATGATTCACAGTTAAATCCTACAACCCAATTCCAAAAAAGTTAGGTTATTGTGTAAAATATAAATAAATAAATAAATAAAACGATCTGCTAATTTAAAAAACATATTTGCAACAAAACTGAAAGCTATTTCCCCCTAAAATACAGTTTATTTTATAAGTGAAGAGTAGAATTTAAATTTTAATTGTAGCAAAGTTTCATTCTAAATTCTTTGCCAAATTTTATCAAATAAAATTTCAATATTTTTTTTTTTTTTTGTAGAGGGTGAGTTGCTCTGTATTCTACAAACTTCCTACTAAACTACATAAAGTATTCTCCACAATAAGCATTATTTCACAAAATTTGTTGAAATGTTTGTTCTGTCTTTACAACTAAAGAATCCTAATCTGGATTTCCATCAGTTTACGTGACTACAGATCAGTGGTGGGATGTAACAAAGTACAAGTTCTTGCTGTTCTTAAGTACATTTTTCATGTATGTGTACTTTACTTAAGTCAATTTCATCATGGGTACTTTTAACTTTTACTCCACTACATTTTACATTAAGTATCTGTACTTTCTACTACATTTTTGTGATGTGTTGAATTCCAAATTTCATTCATGTCATTCATTCATTACGCTTTTTTTATTTGTTTTGTTTGAAAGTAATCAGTGGTAAGAGGAGAATTACTGTAATTGGTCTATTGAACCACTGCAAAGCAGAAAAGTATCATAGACCCTCCTTCAAGAAAAGTGGAGCGATTCTGCATCACCTGCTGGAGCATCAAAAACAACCTGACTTTCAATTTCTGAAGTTGAAGATGTTTCGCTTCCCATCCAGGAGGCTTTGAATTGAAAAAGCCTCCTGGTTAAAGTGGTACTTTTACTTTTACTAGAGTACATCTGTACTTTTACTTAAGTACAGTGTTTGAGTACTTTCTCCACCACTGCTACAGATTGATCTGAAACACCAAACAAGCTCAGCCTAAAGGTGTTTTCTTTCCATCAGCTTCCAGTCCAGGTTTTAGTGCACTTCAGAGCACTGATTGAACCAGACTGAGTGCTCCGTTTTCCCTCCGTAGGTTATAAATTCTGCAGAGACCAGGACAAAATGTCACAAACGCACCTTGTTTCTGCCTCACTGCTGTTTTCATGTCAAACCTTTAAAGTGTTAAATGTCCTTGCTCCCCAATCCATACCTGATTTTATTGATTTAACACGTACCCTTCCTCCAGTTAAAATCCACACTCTACCCCTGCCAACTAGTCCCAGGTCACATTTTGTGACGAGGGGTTACTGTTTTCCATTAGAGGCCCCCCCCCGCTTTAGTGAAGCTCTCTGCTCATTAAATTTCGTCTCACCAAGTCTGCAGCTGCCTTCTAATCCCTTCTTTACACTCAATTTTGTAAAAGCTTTCAGCAATATCTAATATATTTGCTGTACGTTTTATTATGGCATTCTTTTGAATGAATAATTTGCTATCTCTTGTAGAGTCACCAGCTGAGTGGTCTGATCTGCAGGCAGCCCAGTTCAGCATCTTGATTATTATTTTATTTTTTTGTGATGTCATGCTGCTGTAGCAGATGCATGATGGGATTTAGTGTTGTCTCGTTCAAACATCACAAGTTTTTTTCCCTGGGAAAAAAAAAACCTACCTGGATTGGAGCAGAAGTTGCTGTTGAAGCGGTTCGTGCTGACAAGTATTAATGTTGCCCTCCCAGATGTGCATGTTCTATAGGCACTGATGCACCATCCTGACAAAAGATTCAGGCAATTGAACTGAGCATTCATTACATCCCAGATGGTTCCCCTCCGCTTAGTCTGCAGAATATAGCCTCTATGATCATTAGAAATGATTCAAGTTTGGATCCACTGGACCGTAAGTCTTTTAATTGAGTCCGTTTTTAAATGAACTCTGATTGTGGGGCGATAGCAGCGCTCATAGATCTTGTTTAAATACAGGTTCTGTTTGTACGGTACGGATATTACATGAATTCTGTCTTTTTAAGTGAATCTAGACTGGTTCTGTGAACACTGAGCTGTGTGTGAAAGAGGGGGGGCAATTTATCTTACTGATACCTTGAAAATTGAATCCCATCAGTTTCTGTTCCCTTTATAGTTCTATTAGCATTCTATCATAATTCAATACTTACATATTTATACATTCATGGGTCTATTTTGAGTTTTACCCTTAATATCAATGAAACATACACACACATACGTCTGTTCTTCTATCCTCATGCAGACTTTGCAATAACTTCTATTCATCCATTCCTATAGCCTAACCCCGACCCCTTACCCCTGATCCACCAACAGTATTTCCCCCAATGTGAACCAGGCTTTTATCCCCATAAGAGAACAGTGGGTCCTCATAATCATAAGGTGGTGTGTACCAAAGAAAATGGTCCAAATTGTGACAAAAACCTGTACACACGCACACACCATGCTAATACTAGCATGTTTTCTGCTTGTTTTAACTTTAACGAGTTTTAACAGCTTCAGTAAACATCACATCAGCATTCATGTTGCATTTTTACAGAAAATGCAGTTCGGTTGTTATTAGTGTTGTTGTCTTGTTATGATTTATGCAATAGCCCTTGTCCTTCACTGTGGTGTTCCTCTCATATCATGTCTTTGGTTGTAATAAAGGAGATAAACAATGAGTGACTCTTCATAATCAGCAGTGATTGGTTCTATAGTCAGTGCATGTTTTTGTCCTAATTTATGTTTCTGCACACGTTCGGATAGATTTTAGAAAAAGGATGTGGTGGACAGAAACAAAAGAGAATCTAATAAAGTCCCTGCACATCTCAAAGTTAAACAATCCTCTTTGTTCTCTTTGTATTGAAAGAAACAAAACGACAGGGCTGAAATGTTTTTTTTATTTTTATGAAATGCATATTGTAATTCTCAACAATCAGACCTGCTTGAACCACTGAGGGGCCTTTGCTGCGTATTTAATTTGCAGCACATGTCTCAGCCGGTTCCAGCAGACTCTACTGGTGCTTCATTGCTGTGAATGTGACCTGTCTGAATGTTAAGCAGGTTCCTGCACAGAGGATAATTATTTAACAAACTGACTAATCAGATTAAAAGGTTGACAACAGGGTTCTCAGAACGTTAAAGGCTCAGTTTGAAATTAAGATCAATTATCGAGAAATAATAGAGTTGGAATTGATTTGGTCAAAGACTAATTTACTTCATCAATATGGTCACTAATACCTTTTATAGCTCACTTTCTGAGCGTAAAATCCTAGTTAAAATATTTACACTAATATTCTATTATTTAACTCAACATATGTTTTACTAAATATTAAATTCTAAATGTGTAAATCTAAATTTAAAAGTTAAATCTTAAATGTTATGGGTACATGTTGAAATTTTAGAATAGGATGAAACCTTTTTCATTGGTTGGCGGCTTTTGTTGTGATGTCATCATCCTTAGACAAAAGCAACCACTAATGCTGCTAATGCTTCTTGTGGCTGTCCGATCCGTATCAGAACATTGTTTTTAGCATGTAGCATTTCGCTAAACTGATGATAGAATTAATTTAGGGCTGCGCGGTATATGCGGCTTTGAACTGCCAGGCCACAGGTATCATCCATATTGTTTTCAATAAACACATTTTGAATTTAAGTTTTGACTGACATCTTCAGCAGTGTTAGCAGCGTTAGCATTTGGTTTTGTCGTAGGATGATGATGTCGCATCAGGCTGTGTTCCATTCTCGAGTTCTTAAATGTAAGCTTTGTCATTTAGCTGCAACATTTAAGATTTGATATTTACATTAAGATTTAGGATTTAACAATTATGCATAATATTTAAATTTAACATTTAGTAAAAATAGCAAAATGTAAGAACATTGAGCTTAAAAACAAAATGTTATATAGTGGACATATCTTAACTAAGATTTTACACTAAAAATAAGCTAAAAAAATTCACACTTGGCACCACATACATCAAATTTTAGCTCAACACCTGAAATTGACTACTTCACCTATATTTGTAATGGGAAACTCAGATTAGCTGTTGCAGCTATCTTGAATTGACAGACAGATGACATTCAGGTTTAAGGGGGGGGGAGACCCCGAAACAAAACAAAGCAAGGAAATTTGCTTTAAATGTCAGCCGTGTTCTCATCGGCCAAGTGTTTTCAGTGCGCCTCAGAAGTGATGGCGAGTCAATACAGATGTTATCAGGTGGAAATGAAAAGCTTTGAACCATCTGTTTGGATGACGAGCCGTGAGCCAGAACTAACCCTTTTGCATTGTAGTCCATCAAACCCAAAGATGAAGGTGCTGAGAGGTTAGAGGTCGTCCTCTTCCGCTCAGCAGTCATCCGTATGAGAGGCTTTGATTAGATGTTATTCTTGTGTTCCCATTGAGCCTCAAGGAGCAGAGCTGCTGATGGAGATCACCCCTTGTAGGCAAAAACTATATAAAGCTCTTCTTTTTAAACGCCGATGAAGCTCCTATTTCTCAAAAAGCTGTTTGATTTGATGTTTGGGTCTGTCATGGCGTAGCACTGGAAAAAAAAGTAAATCAGAGAGAGCATTACTCTTGTTTTTATGCTCAATCTGTAGTAAACAATGGTAATGAGAACATTATGATGGAGTTTATCAGACCTGCTGCCATTACATTAATGTTCCTCTCCCAGCCGCTGACTTTTATCCCTGTAATATTTATTTTTAATGCTTTCTGGCACCTCTGAATTGTGTTTCTCATACCTGCAAACCAGTCTGCCCAGATTTCTCTGAGGGATCCACCGAGGCTCGGTGGACGCTGTGTCAGACACATTTAGATTTCTGCCTTTCATTTTTCCACCCACACAGTTACCCTGCACAGTTGCTGGTGAATGCAGCTGAAACCTGCGCTGTGTTTTTTTTTTTCTTTTCTTAGTTTTTCTCCAAACTACAAGCTAGAAGGCAGCAGGGGCTTCGAACAGAAATCCCTGCAGCATCATTTATCACCAATGACAAACAGAAAAACACCAAAACATTTTTTTATTTTTGCTGTAGCTGTAGAGATGTGCTGTAAAAAGCCTTTATAGCTATGGCGTGTTGAATATAAATTAGCAGCTGTAAACAGTGTAATCTACATGTAAAGACACTTTTAAATTCCGATGGTTTATAACAGCTTTATTTTGACATACCTGCAACAAAGCATAGCCAAATAAGGTATGTCAGAAGAGCTGTTTATAGCCGGATTAGTCATAGAAAACAACCCACTCCCCCCCCTGTGACAAACAGTCTATAAAACAGAAGAACATCTCAGCAGACCGACAGAAAGCTACTACTCTGCATCTCCCTGAATTCACAGGAAAGCCGTTCTCTGTGAACAGAGCTGCTGCTCATACACCCAAACAAGATTAGAATACAGTGGGGATTTAAATCCCAAGGACCCCCCCCCCCTCTCCGGAATAAGCTTGGGTATTGTTACACTCTTCATTTTCATCTTTTCCACTCAATTCTGTATGTAACCAGATAACCACTCCTGGTTACTGGAGCAAATAAACACAATGTCCCCAATGCTATGCTGTGTGGAAATAACACAATATAGTATTTAGGAAATATCTGAATATCCTAGGAAGATTGCTCATTTAGGAAAAATGTCACATTGTTTCTACAAATTCAATTCTGAGCAAGTTGTGCAAAATGTAAATAAAATCAGAATGCAAAAAATTTAACTTATTTTAGTCACAAAACAAACATATTACGTGTTTAAAGTAAGAAACTATAGTTTTTGAAAAAAAAATAATTTAAACAGCAATTGTGAAAGTAATTGATACAAATAAGAAACAGCTATAAGAGCATTTTGCAATAATTTAGGTTAATGGTCAACAGGTCTTTAGGAGAGCTGAGATGTAAAGACATGAAAAGGTTCATCTGTCTGGAAACAAATCAGCTGCTGAAAATAGTGGAATAATTTCAGTTAAATGTTTCTCAATAGGAAATCAGAAAGACTTTAAATATCCCATCATGCATTATTTATAACACCATGAAAACAAGTTTAAGAACATAAGAAAACATGTTTCTCTGATGGTATGGAGGTGCATTATTACCTTTAGCATAAACTTAAACATCTAGAAAGGCACCATTGATGCTAAAAACATATTGACAGGTTTTCCAGAAATAAATGCTCCCAACAAGACAACATAGTTTTCATGGAAAAGCTTTGAATATTTCAGTTTTAAACTGAAAACAGCATGACGTCTCAGCAGAAGACCAAGTTCTATATTAGTACTGACACTGACCATAATACGCTGACAAACCTGGTTAAAAGTTTTATCCAGTTAAATAATTCCACCTCTCATTGGAAATCTCCTTCCCCTCAGTCTTCTTATTTTTGTTAATTCATAAACCTGGTCCCGTCAGTATTAATGGACTACTTTCAGCTTCTTTTCATTCCTTTGTTCTCATTCTCTAACATTTACCTGCTGATGTCTCATTTTCAGGCCTAATTGAGGCATATTTTTCAATTTTCTTTTTCTTTTCTTCGTGTTGCTGTGATGTAAATGTCACACCGAACCAACAAACAGGTTTGTTTGTACTTTAATAACTCAAAAACGTCTCATATTCAAGAGCTCTACATGACATTTAAATCCTACGACTATTCTCCTCTAGAATGATGAGTTTTTTTTTCTCACAACGACCGACATCAGATATTTTCTAGAGGTGTGTTAATAATGTTTTCTGATGCTTTTTTTTTATTGCTTTAGTGGCTGTTAAAATAAACCAACATAAAAACTTAACTCTCTTTTTGGTTAAAAACATAATAATTTCCAGACTATTGAAAGCATCTAAAGTGCTTTGGAGAGGCATCTGTAAAGATAAGGTATAACCCTGTGGTCATTCTGACACATGACTCCCTTGTTCTGCTGCCATTATAGCTCCACAAATGCCATTAACGGGGGTTTTTAGTTGCTCTGAAATCTATTTATCTTGTCATTTGAGGTCTCCGTGGTCTTCAGCTTGTCCCTGAAGTGAAACACTGCCTCACTTCCAAGATACTGTATTAACTCTCCTCCACTGCTTTCAGCTGCGCGGACAGTCAGCTCCTAATGGTTTGGAGGAAAAAAAAACAGAACTGGTTATGTGTTGTGTTGTTGGAAAATAGATTACTAGCATTGTTTGAACGATGGAAGATTTCTTTTTGTTTTTATAGCTCAGTGCTCCAAAATTTGTTTTAAATGAAAAGCCTAGTAATCCTCTTTGAATTGCATCCATAACCTTTTATGCCCAGTATTCTGGGAAAGGATGGGGGTTTAGCCATTTTGGTCAAACCTTGTGAAAGCACTGTTGAGGATGAATCTCAGCACACCTATTTTTTTATTCATATTTGTAAAAATGACTGAGTTTAGACCTTTTTTAATGTTTCCTAAGGCCCTTTGTTATGACGGCCATCTTGAATTGGGTTGAAGCAGCTAAAGAGTTAAAGGCAAAGTTTTAAAAACAAACTTGATTGGATTAAATCTATGCATTTCCACTGAAAAAGACAATGCCTTTCATTTGCCATAGTTGCACATTGCTGCAGCTTGACCCCACGTCTTCCCGTCCCACATCCAAAAGTCTGGCGAATTTCATCTTTACTTTATCTTCCCTCATAATCTGCGCAGACAGGAACATCAGCACAGAAATGCAGAAGCGTACACAAACAGTAAACTGTTTTTTTTGCTCACTGTTAGGAAAGAGGGGAGGATTAATATTTTATGGCTCTCCACTGGCAGAGAGTGGATCTGCGTTGTGGCGCTCCCTGAAGTCGTGATGACCAGATTCCACGAGGGCCAGAGATGTGATGACCTCCTCTCTGCTGTAAACAGGAAGCTGCGCTGCGCTGCGAGTCAGTTTAGGCTTGTTTTTACAAACCCAGTCCCAACAAAACTGGGGAGTTCAATAAATAAAAAGAGAATTCAACATTTTTTCCAATCTCTTAACCCATACAGAATTATGGAAGAACATTTCATTCTATTGTAACTGTTGTTTTGAGTTTATATTCCTCGTGTCAGTGTGTGAAAAAGGACCAAGTGTGTGTTTTTTTTTTGTGAATGTACAAAACATAATACATTTTAAGACTGGACACTCCTTTGGGACACCATCAAGCCAGCCTGGGTGCATTTTTAAGGCGCATTAGCTACTGACTGTGTAACCATGAAGCATCCCGCGCTGCTTTAGTTGCTCCTGCAGGAAGAGAGACACTCCCAGATGGTCAGAGCTTTTCGCCTGAACAACCCCAAGGACTTAAGATTCCTGCTCAATGTCAACAGAATTATATTAATGCCATTCACATTAAATAAACTCCATATTTCCCAGTGTCTTATATCTAAAAAAAATAAAAACATATCAAACCCAATAGAGAAGTCATTATTTCCTGTTTAGGTCCGACAGGAGATGACAAAATAAAATATATAAAATATATAATCTCAATATATAAGCTCAGTCAATTTAGTATTTATGACATCTTATCTCATAATTACAAGATCATGAGTCTATTTTTTTTCTTTTTCAGTGAATGAAATGCTCCTCTGTAGAATAAACACATCAATGTTAAGAAATTGTACAGTTTGACAAAGAAAGGTAACTTTGACTTTGTTGGAAGCATGTTGTATAAAACTTGTCTGCATTGATGGTACCTTCAGATGCTCTTGCCACAGGCCCTAATGTAGCCCCATACCATCAGAGAGGCATGTTTTGAACCATGCACTGTTAAAAAGCCGGATGGTCCCTCTCCTCTTTGGTACGGAGGATGTGTTTGTGGTTACCAAAAATAATTTCATGTTTTGCTTCACCTGCAGAACAGTTGACCCTCATAAAAGCGTGTTCACATATGGCTTCTTCTTTGCATGATAGAGCTTTAATCAGAATTTCTGAATGGCACAGAAAACAGTGACTGCATTTAACTCTTGTTCATTCATTTATTTATTCATACACACACAACACATCCTTTTCAGAATCTGGGTTGTAAATTAATTTATGTTCACTCTTGTGCAACTCGTCAAACAAACAGAATAAAAACAAAAATAAATCTTAGTGTTTTCTTTTACAGCATGCAGAACTATTTTTTCCTCATGGACTGAGTGAGTACTTGACATTTCAATTATTCCTCTTAATAAGAATGTAGAATACAGATCATTTGATCAGGTCGGTCATAATAAATCAGATCTGCACTAAATAAAGTGCACAGCTGAGTCAGGCCAGAGAGGCATTTCTCTTTTATTCCCCAGCACCACAGAGAAGCATTAAAGTCTGCACTGCAGTCTGTGGGCATTTCCTCACCCACACTCTGTTTCTTCTTCTTCTTTTTTCGTTTTTGTTTATCATAATTTTTAATTCAAAGAACATTAAAATAATGCTAATGATCTGGCACAGTTGTGTTTTCATTCCATCAAGAGGGGCTTCATTTCCTCTGAGTTTCATTTAATATTTAAGTCTAAGCAGCTACTCTGCAGAATCTGAATTCACTGAAATGAAGCACTAAGAAATTTCATCTTAATCACATTTTCATATTTCATTTTTCTTGTTCTATTATCTTGGTAAAAGTTTGCTGACATGACCAGCTTTATAGAAGCAGCCATTCGCACAGCCTTTCTATTTGATTTGCAAAAGAAAACTGTGAGTAAGTTGATTTTATTTATCTGCAGGAATAAAACTAAAACTCCTCTCGGAGTTTTTGCCTGCCTATTTTACCTCTGATGAAGCAACTTAATTATAGGTTTAATGAAGCGAAAACGGCTCCAAAGAGGAATTCCAAGCAGGGCAATTCTACTAAACAGAAAAAAATAATTGAAGTTTCAACATCTTGAGTTGCTCTTTCGCTGCTGAGCCCACTTTTTAGTTCTCGTTTCAGCAGCTTTTTTTTTTTTAATAAGTTTATTTCAAGTTAAATCAAATCAAGTCATAACATATTTACATATATACATACATTGTTATCATTTTTAAAAG
>JARVGW010000194.1:13552739-13610713 GCA_031762495.1 Anablepsoides rubrolineatus
AACAACCTGGATTGCAAAAATAGATTGTTAGTGTGTTCGTAATATCCTACTTTGTGTATAACTCTTACTGCGCGTTTCTGGATTCTGAAAAGGGGTTGTAGTGGGCTTTTATAGTTATTACCCCACGCTTCTACACAATAACTTAAATAAGGTAAAATTAGGGAACAATATAATAAATGTAATGCATTATAATCTAAAATATATTTAACCTTGTTGATGATTGCGACACTTTTAGAGATTTTGCTTTGAATCTGTCTAATATGTGGTTTCCAGCTCAGTTTACTATCAATTATTATTCCTAAGAATTTAATTTCTGACACAATATCTATTCTGATACTATCAATGTTTATTATCAAATTCATGTTCTCCTTGTAATTCCCGAATAATATTGCTTTGGTTTTACTTAGGTTTATGGATAACTTGTTTTTGTCCATCCATGTTTTTAATTTTTGTAATTCCTTGTTTAAATTACATATTAAAACATTTTGATTCTCGCTTGAATAGAAAATATTTGTGTCGTCTGCAAACAGAATTAATTTTAATATTTTGGATACCTGAAATATATCATTGATATATAGAATGAACAATTTTGGACCAAGTATAGATCCTTGAGGGACCCCACAAGTAATCTTCAAGTAGCTTGATTGAAATTGCCCCATTTTTACATACTGTTGCCTCTCCGTTAAGTAGCTCTTGATCCAGCACAGGGCCACTCCCCTAATGCCATATCTTTCTAATTTTTTTACTAATATTCCATGATCAATAGTGTCAAAAGCTTTTTTTAAATCGACAAATATTCCTGCTGTATATTTCTTCTTATCTAAGCTATTTGTGATTTCTTCAACTGCATCAATTATGGCCATTGATGTTGATCTCATTGGCCTAAATCCATACTGGTTTTCATTAATTATATTGTGTTTATCTAAGAATTTTTCCAATTTATCATTATATAGTTTCTCTAAGATTTTTGAGAATTGGGGAAGCAGAGATATTGGTCTGTAGTTAGTGAAGAGGTGTCTGTCTCCGTTTTTAAACACTGGTACCACTTTAGCAATTCACTTTCACTTTAGCTTCACATCCTCTGCTCCCAGTTTGTCACATTTTAGTATTCCTTCGAATGAACATGTGCGACAACTGACAATCTTTTTCTCAAGGAAACCGCCTCGGTTATTACTTTGTCCAGCTGCCCTGAGAGGAAAGAAAAAGTGGCATTGAAAGCTGCAATTCATTTTCAGATTGATTCAGTGTTGTAGCACGGAAATAAAGTACATTAGAACTTAAACAGACATGGCATGCAAAGTATAAACCCGGCTGAGGGGATTGTGCGTGCTGGAACTGACGTTTGGAGGAAATTATTGTGATTTCAAAAGTCAAAAGAGTTTCCATCTTTAAGCTCAGAAGGTTTTTAAAACGATGCGGAGATGTGACGTTGACGTGTGAAGCCTGAGGAGAACATCAGCCAAACCATGTGGAAGGTTTCTCCTGGTCCTTCCTGTGAACAAACCTGCCGTTTTCTGATTGTGTTCCGCGTTCAACATATTTACCTCAAAGCTATAAAATCAGAGTAAGGTTGAGTGTATTTGACCTGCATGTCGTGCAAAAGCATAAATATCAAGAGCGTCTAGACTGTCAAGATAAATCTGCATCAGACGGCAGCAGACCCTCAACAGCTTGACATCTTCGGCTTCTTCCTTATTTAGCTCCGTTTGAAGAAAAAAACAAAACAAATCAGCATGAGAGAAAAGGAGCTCCATCTATTCAGCTCAGAATACTTCTAATAATAGGCCTCTTCTGGCCTTTCAAGAGAATGACAAAATGATTAATGCTCTTCTGTTTTATTTTGTTCCTTTGCAAACTTCTGCAGCTCAGCTCCGGTGACGTGACTGCAACCGCTTTCCAAACTAATTTAAACTCAAACTTCTCTGGCAAATATTTAGTGATTAATTAGCGTAGCCAGTGTGTGAAGACACAAGATAACAGTTTTTTTTCCCCTCTCCAGGACCAGACGAAAGAAGATAGACTATTTAACTTGTGATCCTGTGGCTGTCCTTGAATATCCCCCGAATGGTGAAATTTAAAAGTCTGCATGCACCTAAATCCACACAGATCTGCCGTTTTTTCCACTCAAAGCCACTGTTTCAGTCAGAGATGGTTTCTATTCTTCTTGTTTTCTCTGTTTACATGAATTGTATTGGTGGTACAATATCATAGGTCAAAGCCATGGATTTTCACAAACACATAAAACAGAAACCATTCTTTCTCCCTTCCTCGAAAAAAAACAAGTGAAATATTGATCCAATTTAAGTAAAAACAGAGAAGAAAAGAAGAAGAAGAAGTAAAGAGCTCCAGAGTGTCTAAAGTCAGTAAATACAGAAAAAAAACTGGGATAAACTAGTGAGGCTGTTTGTTTGGTGTGGTCATAACTTTGTTTCTAAAAGAACAGAAACCAGATGAAATCTTTTCAGTTTGTAAAGAGCTGCTTCACATCAAACAAAACTGCTCTCCATGATTTACTCAGTTACATTTGCTTGAGTAACTTTTTGGAAAAAGCTGTACTTTTTACTTTACTTGATTAATATTATTAAGAAGTGTCGCTACTCTTACTTGTATAAAGATTTTGACTACCTAACTCATCGTAAGTAACTTCACTGAATGACGAACAAAAATGTTTTCACCAGAAATGCAGCAGAGGGACACACAGTTTATGTTGAAGTGAGACCTCTTGTTTGAACACAAGCTTTGTTCAGACGCTATTTTCTACCTGCAGAGACATTTGAAGGTGAAGTAAATATGACAACCAGTAGATAGTGTGTATATATACACATATTACCTAGTGTAAATATGAGTTACTTAAGTTTCATTATGAAAAAAAAAGACTTGGAAAAGTGTTATTTCTGCTGGAGTTTGTTATTTTGTAATTACGTGATTTATTTGTATGTTAGTCCTTAAAAAAACAGAATTTGCACAAAACCTTCTGCTTTTGTCAGTCTGATATAATTTTAAAATGTTAAACCAAATATCTTTTCAAATTGGACGCCTGAATATTACGCAGAAAACCCAATTAAGTTCTCAGTTGGATGTTTATTTTCATATCTAAAAACTCCATCTCACTTATAAAGCCTGTATGTGTCCCTGAATGTCTAAAACAAGACAACCCTGAGCTTATATCCTAGACTATTCATAAAAAAAACCTTGTCACACCCCTGGGGATGGATCAGCATTGATTTGTGGGAATATAAATAATGATATGTTTATCCTGCTGGAGCGAGGCACTTGTTGATTCTCTTACTGTTTAAAGTAAATAACAAAAACTGATTGATATAAGGCTGTATCTAAAGTTCAGTTAATCAGTCATAAGATATCCTTCATTATGATAAAGTCTTTTTATTTTACTCTTGAGTAATTTCTTAGATGGCTAAATTGTACTTTTACTTGAGTAAAAATATGTTGAAGTAGTGTTATTCTTACTGTTGTGTACTCTGTACACAATCTAGTTTAATTCTATTAATATTTCTAGTGAATGAAATAAAGAAACTGAACAGAATCTTTAATATTGTGAACACTGCATTTGTACTATTGTAATTCTGATTTTTGTTCATTGTTTTAAATCTAAGTAGTTCCCCTTTGTGTAAAAATGTCTGACTCTGCTTTTGTTGGTTGAATATAAAGAAGGGAACCAAACAAACAAAAAGCAGGGGGAAGTTATAAAAAGAAAAACTGAAGTAAAGCTAATTCAGCTGGGACAAATATACATACGGTACATTTGTATCACCAGAACTAAAGGGACACCTCACGATAAACTAAACAATCCTCATCAAAAGCTTTAATTCCTCGAGAAGAAAAATCTGAAGCTAAAAGTCAGCGAAGAACAACACATTTCTGTTTAGCAAAACTGGAAACTGATTTAGGAAGGAATGAGCTCGATAATCAAACACTTTGCTTCCCGTTCTACTTTTAGAAACTCTAATAAGAAGAAAACTGCACTTTGAGAGAGAGAGAAAATATATTTTAGTGACATAACACACAGCACTGAGATCTCTAATGATGGGAAGTCGTGAAGAGCTTTACCTGCAGGAAATATGAGAAAAGCATTTGCAAAGCTCCAGGTTTACTGCCAATATTTAGACATTTGGACTTTTTGTAGAAGAGGGAACCTGAAAGTGTTTGTTTGATTGAAACCCTCTGGTATGTCTGCTTCATCCCCCCACGGTGCCACACTTTAAGCATCATCTGTTGGGAGAAACCAGGGGATGCTTTCAGTAGAATGTGAGGAAAGAAAAGGTAAACTTGTAGGTAATTCTTCCTGACAACACCTCCCAGCTGCAGCTCCTCTCCTGACAGAGAACAGTGTGGTTCACATCGAGCCCACCAGCTAGGAGCAGACCTTCACGGAGTCCTTCCACACATCAAAGTGCCCCATGCTTGTCCTTTAGTGGGAATCATCAGGAACAGATGGGTCCAAAAGTTGTTTTTCAAGCATCAAATCTTGGCTATTTGAGCAGAAAACAAGCTGTAACAGATTTACACGTGGCAACAGGAAAAGTATTTTTTTTTCCTGCAGCTTTTCAGCTCTTTTGAATCTCTTTGACTGGGATTTTATTTATTTTTTTCAGGCTGAAGCCGTGCAAAGAGTCCAACAAACAACCTGCATCACTAATGGGACATGTTGGTCTGGGGGCAAAGCATAGTCTGCCCTTGTTTCTTATGTATTTATTTGATTGGTCAGGAGCTTCATACAGAAGGGATTTGTGAAAGCTTTGCCACAGTTACCCCCCACCCTCGTAAATGATTAAATAAGTGAATAGTGGTCTCAGGTGTGGGCATTCAATATAGCTGCAGAGCTCTTCAAAAGAAAAAAAAAATTGCACCTTGAGAAAAAAAAAAGAATAGATTGAACCTCAAACACCCCGTACGAGACAAGAATAAAATATTTTATATAAATGAATGCCCCTGTTTGTTCTGCATTCATTCAAATTAATAAAAATTTTGTTAAAAATCCAACAAATCCAACAATAATAGAACAATTATGAAAATATGTCAAAATCCTTGTATCAACAGATTGTAAGGTCATCACGAATTTTCACCAGCTGAAAGCCTCAGGTTGACCTTCAGCTACCTGCAGTGCATTTCAGCTGCTCTGCGGCTTTATCAGTATCTGATATTAACTTTTAAAAAAATGCAACATTTGAGCCAATATTAGACCTTATTATGAGGTTTAACTTCTTGTTGATGGGATTTTCTTTATGCTCTTTTTTGTTCCTGAACATATTAGTTTAAGTCAGATTTTCAGTGTTAGGTCTTGTTTATAACAAAAGTAATGCCCTTTATGAAAACTCTTGATATTCAGTGTTAACTTTGCTATTTTGTGAAATCATAGGACTACTTTCTGTGTTACATTTTACTGAAGTGGCCTTGGTGGGAACAAGACTTTCCCTCAACATCACAAGAGCATCAAACAGGTCGTTAGAAAAGCAGTTGTCTGTGCATTTGGTGCAGGGAAACAGGAGTGATTTGACTCTGCAGAGTGGACACGATAAGTGAAAGTGACAAACTGCAGCGCCTCACGCTGCACACCTACCTCTTATCTTCTGACCAAATTGTTGGTTTTCCGTAAAGGAAATGCGCAGTAAACAGCCTCTGAGCGCAAAAAAAAAAAAAAAAAAAAAAGAACAACCACCCATCCACTTCAGAGAGAGGGAGGGAGGGAGAGAGAGGAAGGGTGCGCTGAGATGAAATGTTTGTCGTCGAACTCCAGCAAATATGAGGATGAGGAGATAATGGCCCGGACCGAGAAGGATGGCTGAACCTCTGCAACTCTCCATTTGGCTCTTTTTTATGTTGCTGAAAACCTGCAGCAGAGAGAATCCGGACAGCAGGGAAACAAAAGCTCGGATCTGATTTTTTTTTTTTTGGGTAAATCTTCACTGAGTTCATCTCTGATTTTTATTTTGGATCGCTCCTCTCCATGGAGGGATGTTTTTTTTAGAGAGCTCTGCGCTGTGCGTGCGCGCACAAAGATCCACGAGCCATGATAGATTAAGTAGGCTACTTTTCTCTCTCTTTTTTTGAGAAATTGCTTGAGAGATTTTAGCTGAACGGAGAGGCAGAGACGCACAGTAATAAAACAGGGAGAGGGAGAGAGAGAAAGAGAGAGAGAGGAGGAGAAAGAGAGAGGGAGGGAGGGAAGCCAACGTTTCTGGTGTCTTTGCAATACGCGGCTGATAAAAAGCAATAAATTCTCTAAAACAAACACTGTCGTCCGGCTGTGCGCCATGGGCGACGAGGCGTCAAACTTCAGGAGACGCAGCAGCAGGACTGGTGCCTCATCACCCGAACCCAAGACTGCTGAGGACCACGGCCGCGCGGCGATTCTGGGATGAACTGAAACTGAGCGCCGCAAGCCATGAGATTACTGATTTTTGAATGGCCTGACAGGTTATCACTGTGACGGGTTTTCATGTTCCTCAGTTCTCTGGACTTATTGGTCACTTTGATTTGTTCAAGTGTCAGGAAGGGGACATGAAACGCTCTGCTTCGTGCTTCAGCTAAACAATTACAGCCATATTACTTCTTTTCCAAGTTTAAAAAGGGATCTTTTATTTATTTATTTCGATTTGTTTGTTTTTTTTCCTCGTTATTTGTTTTTTTTGCACAATGATGGAACCGCCGCCGTGCTCGAAGAAGAGCCTGTCCCTGTCGCTTCCGGTCCCCCGGGAGGGACAGGCGACCCTGAAACCCCCGCAGCATCTGTGGAGGCAACCCCGGACCCCGATCAAGATCAAGCACCGGGGCTACTCCGACACCGACCGGCACCACCACCGGCACATGGAGCGCTCCGACGCCGTGGACACGAGCGACCGACCGGGACTGAAGAAGTCTCGGATGTCCTGGCCGTCCTCCTTCCACGGGACCACGAACACATCGATCGGAAACGGTGTCGGGAATAAACGGTAAGAGAGAGAGAGAGAGAGAGAGAGAGAGAGAGAGAGAGAGAGAGAGAGAGAGAGAGAGAGAGAGAGAGGTGCTCATTTCTAGCATCCCAATAATAGCTCCTGGCAGCCCACGAGGCATATGCGTAAACGCACTGGTTTTAATGAGTGTGTCCGAAGGGTTAACTGACATGCTGGGCTTTTTCTATCGGGAGGCGGGACGCGCGTGGGTTTTTGTCGGTGCGCTATGCGTCTTTGGATAGTCAGATGTGTGTGTGCGCGTGAAGCGCAGGCCGCCCACTCCAAACGCACGAGCAGCAGCAGCATCTGCAAAAACACCGGCAATATTTTTTTTGTTATAAAAAAATAATAATAATAAAAAAAGCGTCCACATGTTGGAGTGGCTGATGAGTAACACGAGGTAGAGCTCTGTTCGTGGCAGCGGAGGTCCAGTGGGCGCGCTCGTGCGTGCCAGTCTGCGCGCACCTAGGGCCATCATCATCATCATCATCATTGTTCTCATCAGTTTTCAGTGGGCGGAAAACCCTAAAGCACACAGCTGGAGACCCCCATCCACTTTACAGCCACACTATGTAGAGGCACTTGACCTTTGACCTGCTGTTCTGGCAACTAGATTCATTAAAGAATCTTGAAGGATTGCATATCACCCGCCCCCTTTATTACTATGAGTTTTAATCTTGCACATCTTATACCAAAAAATGAGAGTTAAAGCTACAAACACATCAAACTTTAGTACAAAATCTGTAAAATGGTCCAAATTATAGTAATTTTGGGGTTTGATCAGATTGCATTGCTGTGGCAGCCATCTTGGTTAGGTCAATCAGATATAGAAGTCAACCCAGGCAGGAAATACTTTCTAAGAGTTTCCTTAAAACCTATTCAGTGATTCATAAGATATTTGGCTAACACAATCCAACAAACACACATGGGCAAAAAACATCCTTGCGCTTTTGGCGACAGGCTGTGGCTTTAATGAAACGGAGCTGAAATATGCAGCGATACCTGGACATGTGTCTCAGCGCTGTCACACAGATGGTTTCAGACAGCATCTAATTGGCACTCATCAGATCTGACAGAAAAAAAACACATTTATTGCACAGAGAGAGGAAGGGGAAATTGACCTGTGGACAGAGTTGTCTTCCAGCTTTAAAGGCCCACAAACTGCAGCGACTCCGCTGCTCTTTAAATCAAATTATCTGATACATGTTAACAAGGCAGATTACATTAAAGGCTTTTCATCAACTGAGTCATGGAACGATACGGTTCTGATACAATTACTTTTGTCCTCACTCAACAATTGCTCCATCTATCTTTTACAGACATAAATTACTTTGTTTGTACACTTGGGATAAAGATAGAAAAACCTTTAAAAGAAGCTGAAATAACTTGACATTGACAAACGCAATAAAAAGAAAAAAAATGACTGAAAAACAACCAATGAAAACTAGTCATCGCTTTTGAACTGTGGTTCGTCAGAATTATTTTTATAAACAAACTAAGAAAAGTGGCCTTGATTAGAAGGAGGGTAATATTTTGTGCAGAACCTTTTGAGACGATCTCTGTATTCCTGCACCTGCTCACAGACGGCTCCAGATGTCTCAGGTCTGAAGGGTTCCTTCTCCAGACTGCAGGTTTCAGCTCCAGATGTTCAACAAGATTAGGATCAAGGCTCAAAAGGCCACTTCACAATAGTCCAAAGTTTGGTTTTAGCCATTCTTGTGTGTTTTCAGTTGAGTGTTTTGGATCATTATTCTGTTGGAGGACCCATGAACTGCAGCTGAGACCAAGCTGTCTGACACCAGCAGCACATTTTTCAGCTATACGTCTGGTTAGCTGCAAGACCTTAAACATCTGAACAATCTGTGCAGCTAGGAGATGATCTTTAAGGCTTTGCCTAATATTCTTTTGAAAGTTCTTTCGTTTTCTGTGGTATTCTAGTTAGTACCCCCCAAAAATAAATTGACTGATTACAAGAAGACAACTGCAATATCCTGCCCCTGAGATCAAATTATTTGGATTTTTTAGAGAAATTTTCTCTAAAAGACATTTGTTCTTTAAGTAATTCTACTAAACCACAATCCAAAAGCAATGATTTTTATCAGTTAATTTTCTGCTTTATTATTATTATTTTTTCTATTTTGACCATTTTCTTTCTTAAACAAAATGTTACAAAGCAAATTTATATATGTTTACATGTGCAAATGCAACCTGGATGCTTTCTTTCCCCCCCGATCTGCTTGGTTTCGGTGCAGTCAATCAGGTATATTTTTAACACTGAAGACTGTACAGTTTGTTCAGTCTGGGTTTCTGCAGTTTCTGTGACTCATTTTTTTTTTGTGTCCATCCCATCTCAGCGAAAGATCACGCCCGAGAAACCTTTATGGCAGTTTTTCAGTAATCCAAAACCAAATCTTGCAAATGAAATCAGTAGTTTACGTGTTACACCCTTTTCTTTCCCTCCAAGAGACTGATGAAGCCAAAATGTGCTTTTACTGCAATACAACAAAACATATCCCCGAGAAAGTGGTGGCTTCTAAAGAAACAGTGAGGCCTCGTTAACCGCTCTCATTATTCTTTTTGTGTTTGTTTATTTTATGAATGGCACAGACGGCCGTCACGGCAGGCTCCTGAGAACAGGGGCCAACTCCGGCTGACAGGAGGGGAACGTAGATTTGTATTTCAGAACCCAGGACCGGCGCTGAGCCAGTTCAATCTTTGGAGCGTTGGGACCGACTCTGCCTGCCCTTCTCCTTCTGTGGGTGGCAGGAGAGAGAAATAATTTGATTCCAACAAGCTCAGTTCTGAGGGCACATCAAACTGCTTGTGTGTCTGTGTGTGTGTGTGTGTGTAGCTCAGCACATCCGTGAGGTGATGTGTGTGTGTGTGTGATCTGTGGGTGTTTGCCATACACATCGGTCAGGTGGTGAAATGCAGGTTGCACAGCGTGTGTGTGCTGGCATGTGTGCACAGGTTAGTCCGTGACCTGCAGCCCATATGGTTCACAGTTAAACTTACTTCATGTCTTTTCATATCAATGGGAAGCCAAAGGGATTTCCTTTCTGCTACTATTTTCTTTCTTCTCACGTATCACGGCGATGGTGAATTCTGCTTCTTCGCTTATTTCTGGGTGAAAAAGGCTTGGAGGAAATGCCTCTTCTCTGCTCGCTTTTTTTTGTTTTGTTTTACCAGGCTTTCTGAACATCTACAGGATGTTGATGCAGCAGATCCGGGTTTTAGCTCAAGGCTAACTTGCACTGAATCGGATCTATGGAACGCAGCTGAAGAAATTTATTGGGGTTTGTTTACTACTGACTTTGAAAAAAGCACTACACATTTTATAGTTTTTTTTTCTCAAGTGAAACATGAAATAGTTTTATAAACCATTGTGTGATTATTTCTGTAATTAAAATGGTGATTTGATGTACAGACTGGTCTGAGTTAGTGATGCGACGTTCACGAACGATCCGAATCTTTTGAACGACTCTTTACAACGAACGAAAACATGCAGAGCGGTGGAGTACAGAAGCTCACAGGAAAGGGGGTGGGGCGTTTCTGCTTGACAAAACACATGGTTCCACCCACGTAATGTGATGACGTCGTCATGTTGCCGTACGTGATGACGTAATTCCCTACGTGATGGTGTAATTTGTTCAAAATCAAATGGCTCTTTTGAGTGGCTCCATGAAACAAACGGCTCCTCAACATCCGGATCCCTTCAAAGAGCCATTTATCCCATTACTAATCTGAGTGGCTGTCAAAGATGGTTACACAGAACTGAAGGTACATAAAGATAAGAAACATGCCTGAAAACACTTTCAAATCTTACGTAATTGAACCGTTGTTTTAACATTTCAACCTGGAAGGACTCACACAAAGACAGACTGAAATTAGGAGATTTTTTGACATGACTGGCATGACCGTAAAAGTGACAAAAACAGTTATTTTATTGCAGTGATTAATTTTACCTATATGTAGAAAATGTTACATTTACATCTTATCATGGATCACATATTGATCAGACGCCACTGCTGACTGATCCATGGCGGGTAGGTAAAATTAATCACTGCAATAAAATAACTGTCTGTTTTTGTTACTTTTACAGTGGATTGCATCAATTCTGTTACATTACAGAAGGGAAACTTCACCAAAGTGTAACGGGAATCTGTCGATCTGTGTTTGATTATTCTGGCTGGTTTTCTCAAGGACCAGGATGTGGGACACAAAGATTTGAATTGTGGAACCGAAAGTGAAAGTAGTCAAACTGAATTTTTAATAGACCAAAATACAGTTTCAAAGCAAATTAATTCAGATACAAAACTTTAAGTTCAGTTTCAATTCATTCAATTTAGTTTCAATTTAGTGAAATTTATTTTCAAACCAATGCATTCAATCTGAGCAATTCAGATTAAATTCCTGCTGGCACAAGATTTATCCCATAGTCTGGACCTCACCTGGAGGTTCCAGAGATCAATCGCCTGGAGAGCCGCTGGTGAAGTGGTCTCAGACTAAAAAAAAAACAAAAAAAAAAACGTGCAGCAGAAACAAGCGCGTTTACAAAAACAAACCGTTCTGGGAGTCTGGGGACGGGAATTTTACAGGAGAGAATCCAGGGAGCTGTTTTGCATAACTGTTTGAAGAATCTGCTGTCTGCAGCTGTTTTCACTCATCTATTTTTGTGCCTACGTTATATCCTACAAAATGGCAGTCTTAGTGGCAATCAGCTTCGCCCCAAGGGAGTCGGGCTGCCTCCTCCTCACATCCCTGACGTCTTTTGTTCAACCGTCTTGTCAGTCCCTTTTGTCAAAGGCCGTTAATGTGAGCGTATCAGCCATCGGGTCCCGTGGCCCGCACTCTCTGGGAAGTTTCTTTAACCATCGAAACAAGTGACTGACAATAAAGGAGTAGCAGCTCTTCCCGCACATCCCGTTGCTATGGTTACTTGTTATGTGCTTTTTGTAGATTTAATTTACCCAGAAAGGCAAAAACCTACGGGGCACTTGATGAGCTTGTGTGGATAATATGTCGGGATGGAGCAGACCTTAGCTGATATGACTCATGACTTGTGTGTCATGAACTGGATAAAGGAATAAATAAAAAGTCCTATCAATCCATGAAGGAATTCTTATCCTCCACCGTGTTTGAGATTTATTTCAAAATGGCCAACACAACCACATCTTAGGCTTGAAGTATAAGTGTTGATCTCCTACCCCATGCATGTTATCTATAGCCGTCACTGTTAGCCATTTTTGTGTTTCCTAAAGTCGCTGGCGGCCATCTTTAACAATAATGATGTACCTCTAAATTATTCCCAAAGTTCAATCCCAGTGCAGAGCTGGCCTTCTGCTCATCATTATCACTGTTGTCCTTCCAAAAATACATTCATTTTTAGAACAAAAACATCACATCCACCACCTCAGGCTTCGTTTGCACTTTTTTTTTACCCCCCCAAAATAACCAAAAACTAAAGATCCGGTTCAGATTAGCGAATTAAAGTTGTCCGTTTGGCCAGCTGCCATAATCATTTAGCTCAATAAAGAGGAACAGCTTCATCTAATTATCACAACAGCTGGTTTTTGTTGCCGATTATAAATTTACGTTTCTATGAATAAAAGAAAAAAAAGTCTCACACAGAGGGTGTTTAGGACTTTCCCCCCAAATAAATGTGTTTTAATAACACTAAGTAATGGACCTCTTATCTCATTTGTGTAGTGGAAGCATCTGTTTCAGCTCCAGATCGTGCTCCTTTGTGAATACGTTGTGCTTTCTCTTCAGTCTCAGTGCTAATTAGTGACTGGAGGCAGTTCGTGTACTGGAACGCAGCTCACTATTGGCTGGTTCAGGCAGATCCAGAGAACCTGCGGGGGAAATCTCTTCAAGTTCGTTCAACAATGGCGCCAAACAGGTGTGTGCTAGAGGGGGGAGAGAGTGCATACGAGCCTCCTCTGACGTCTGGTGTTTTATTTCCTCTCATTCTTTTGACTGCAGGGTGTCAGTTTGTCAGGCCACAGTTTGCAGATTCACTGAACTCAGTTAAAACCTCGGCACCTTCGCATTTGAACCCATTTCACACTGAATTCTGTTACACGTGTGAAACACTGGGAGTTGGTTTTATTGCCTGATGTTAAAGGCAAAGTGGCAATAATATTGTTTTCCCTTATCCAAATAAAACTTTCAGAAAGATGAACATTTAAATCGTGTGTCAAACTCAAGGTTCACGGGCCAAAGCCGGCTCTTGTTTAAATGTTTTATCCGGCCCCCAAAATGTAAAACAGTTTTATTGTTTCTCTTTTTGTCACTGTACTTATGTGCAGTCTTTTCTCGACATTAGTCAACTTTGATTCTGTATTCTCTTCTATATTTAAAGTCAGATAATCTTTAGGTTTTTTAACTGATTTGCTTAATTATAAGAAATAGTCAATAAAATAGTTGTTAATAAAGTTTAAGGTCTCTTCTTCTAAATGTAATCTTTTTTCTTACTTTGTTACTTTGTTAGGATATGTATGTTCTAAACGCTACATAAAATAAACTTTGGAAAAATAAATCTATATTTTATAAGAATAACTTAACATTTAAAGCCAATATTGTTTTCAATAAATACTGACAGAGGTTGGCCCTTGGCTTGGACCAAAACTCCACCCTTTCTCAGCATGTGTTAGTTCCAGTTTAAAACTTGGGTGATGTACATTCCTTTAAACCGTGTGTTAAACTCCAGGCTCACAGGCCAAATGTGACCCACTACTGCATTTTATGTGAACTGCGAAATGTAAAATGTAATAATGTATTAAAACAAACATATGCTAGCCTGTTAAAAACCAGCCCCTTGCCCTACGCTTTACTTCGTACAGAGGGTCTGGACTCTCGGCTACTCTTGCTGGAGGTGTGGACTCTGTTGAAGTTTAAAACTATTGGATCTGATTTACTCAATCACTAACGTTTGATTGTGATGTATACAGTGTAATCAACTCCTCCTCCTCTTCACTGATTGGCCCGGTTAAAATTCTACCAGAGAAATCCTTGTCTATGGAAGAAATCCCAGACGGAGCAGGGAAGGGAAACTATGGAGCGGAACTGTGTAGGAAGGCAAGAGCCAGGCTAAACATATGATGCTTTAAAAACAGAATTGGTATGTTTAATGTATATTTTCGACAAAAATTTATAGACGATAATTTTACCTATGAAGTGACGCCATTCCACCACTAGGTGGAGGCGCACAGAGCTCAAAAGTAGCCAGCAACCGCTGAAATTTACGGTCCATTTCTGCATTTTCACCAGCTGCTTCTGCTGCGGACCAGTTGTACTGGGAAGTGGGACTTTCCCACTTACAAGTTGTTAATTTAAACTGAAAAGCTTCTCCAATGGGAATGCAGGAGTGCTACATACTTACCACAACTCAACAAGGAGTAAAACTCTCTTACTTTTACTTTTAATAGTATTTCTGTTATTTATTTCACATTTAGTCAGTCGTACACGCAGGAGTTTTCAGTGTTTATGAGAGTGACGTGTTAAAACACTGTTTCTATTCACAAAATACCACAAACACCTCAGTTATTGTTTATTAGTCGTGCTCAACCCTCAGCCATGAGACGAGGAACGTGACGTTTAAAATATTTACATGAAATTAAACAAGAAACATGAGATAATTACAACTGGCTCGTTGAGGACCACCATAACGCTCAGGTGGGGCTCAAAGACAACAAGTTTGACACCCCTGCTTTAAGCATTGCTAGGCCTTTAATTGTTTTGTTTGTTTTTGGACTAGTCTGGATGGGCAGACATCCCAGTAAAAAGAAAACAAAACGAGGAACAACGTGCCACACAAGTCAACCTCCACCTTGTGATTATCTCGCCGTTTCATGCAGCTTTCATTTGATCTCTATAACAACAAGTCCTTGTTCCTGTCTCATATCATGTCTGTGTCCATTAAATCGCCTTTATTGAACTTTCTGCCACAGTTTATTATGCATCGCTTTCCCCCTGCTTCACTGAAGATGCCTATTGTGCTTGTGATAAGCCTAATGCTGGACATTTTTTCTAGTTTTCCTTATCTAATAACATTGTTTGAATCCTCCTTTTGTTCACAGAAATGACAGCCTTTGATTGCTGCCTGTCTCCCGTTTTGATCCTCCACCCCCTCTGTGCCTCCGTTCACCTCGGTGTAAATGGGAAATATTGATTTCATCTCTGTTTTTCTTTCTCCGCTTTATCTCTGTATTGCGCGGCCCGTCTCGTCGGTTTCCCTGCAGCTCCTGAGATTGTTTCTGATAGCCTTCTTCTTGCTTACAGCAGCATTAAGCACACTGCCGTGCCTCTGTCATTTCATCCCACTCACCCCCTCTTGTCCCCTGACATCATCGGGATGGAGCCATCAGCGTTTGGAAAAGTTTATTTTGCCGCATCTCAACGACAATATCAACTACCAGACGCTGACACTAATCGGTGCCCTGTCTCCTCTGTTCTTAAATTTACTCTTGTTGAATCTGTAAAAAGAAATCTTACAACATAAATTCCAAAAGAAGTTGGGACTTTCTGTAAAAGCAGAACGCAAAGATGTGCAAAAAGTGGTACAGAAAGGAACAGCTGAAAGAGCCTTTCACAACTATATTTTTGATTAGCAACAAGTCAGTGAAAAGGACCATTTTAGAGAGGTTTAATCATTTAAAAGTAAAGATGGGCAGAGGTTCACTAGTCTGAGAAAAAAGAAAAGAAAATATAGAACAGGGTTATTCAACTAAATTGTTCCGGGGGCCACAGTTACTGCAGGCCAACAGCTCAGGGTCCAAACATCCAATTAAAGGTATTATGTAAATAAACCAAGTATTACAAGATATGTTATTTTGAAATAGTTTATTTTGCTGTATTTAATCATGAATACAACATACAGAACCCTATAAAAGTAGAAATAACTAAACAAAATCAAAAACATAAAGCCTCCTGTGGTCTCTCTCGGATGTGGCCCGCAGGCCACCAGTTGAATAGCCCTGATATAGAATCTTACAACAATCAATAATGAGACATTTCCCTCCAAAAAACTTTAACCTGCCTACAAGTTGTTGTTGAGAGAGGGGATGCTTCAGTGTTTAAAAATGATCATTGAACAACATTTTTGGAATGTGTTGCTGCCATAAGATTCAAAATAAGCAGATTTTTTTCCCCCAAAGAGATGTTTTAATATTTAGTTTAAACCTAGTTTGACATGTTTACTTTGTTCCATTGTGAATAAAATATGGGTTTGTGAAATTTTCCAATCCTTGCATTCTGTTTGATTTCCATTTTACACATCTTTACTTTTTCAGACTTTGGCTGTACCTCAAGAGCATATCAGGAACAAACACGTCCTCATGTGGCTGCAGTTAAAGAGGGAATTCAAACCAGCTTACACTTCAAAGAGAAATCAGATTTAAAATAAAAAAACTGTTTCTTTCTTTTTTCTAACTTGTTAAAAAAAACAAATACCTTTCTAAAACGCATCATGTAAATCTCAAACCACTTTTTCTTTGGATCACACATGACACAGAAAAAAAAACCTTTCCCAGCAGCAGTAACAGTAATTTATTCTTCTTACCCAATGGCGCAGCGAGGAGCTAAAAGCAAAAACCTTTTGAGCTTAATCAAATTGCCCACTTCAAACCAAGATAAAGGTCCTCGTTGTTGAGACTTGGGAGAATTTAAATGTCAAAATGTGCAAAAGTGTTCAGTTTCAAAACAAGCGATAGTCTTTTGCCTCACAGCAAACATCTCAGCTTGCTATAAAAGAACCTGTAAAATGATGCTCCTCATAACGTAGCTGTGTGAAGGAGGGGGGGATATTGTTGTCCGTGGATGCAATAAGCCACAATGATTCACACACAGTTCTGATTCTGAGGCAGAGAGGCGCCACAGAACGCAACCCTACCCCTTCCAAACAATCTGCTTTAGGCTGCTGTCTGAGCGCAGATCTCTCCAAAGGACTGAAACTGACAACTCTTCTGTCAGCTGTGCGTCAGTGCAGCGTGCACACGACGGAGCAGAAGGAACAAATGGTGTTCGCCTGTCTGTCGGAGTGCTGTGGCACGCTGTTGAAGGGGTAAATCGGGCAAAGAGCTGAGTTAGACACAAGAACTCAAAACAAATCAGCGCTGAAAAGGATGAAGGCTTGAAACTGGAGACCCCACTTGATGCAGAGGGATTCATGTTAAATGAGACATACAATGCATTTAAATCCTTCTTTTTCCACATTAGAATCATAGACAGATTGGGGCCTCGTTCTCAGTAATGAGGGCGTTGCTTTGGTCTGTCGCGGTAAAGAAAGAGCTGAGTCGAAATGCAAAGCTCTGAATGTACTGGTCTTGGGTCATGAGGCATAAATCATGACTGAAAGAGGGAGCTCCTGGATACAAGCGGCCAAAATGAGCTTCCTTCATAGGGTGGCCGGGCTCAGCCTTAGGGTGAGGAGCTCCATCATCTGGGGGGTGCTCGGAGTAGAGCTCCACCACATCGAAAGGAGTCATTTGAGGTGGTTCATCTGATTAGGATGCCTCCTGGATACCTGCCTTTAGAGGGGTTTTCCTTGGCGGCACGACGGCTCAGTGGTTAGCACCGACGCCTCACAGCAAGAAGGTCCTGGGTTTGATCCCCGGTTTGGACCTGGGGTCTTTCTGTGCAGAGTTTGCATGTTCTCCACATGCTTGCGTGGGTTTTCTCTGGGTACTCCGGTTTCCCCCACCCCCAAAACCATGTACAATAGGTTGCCTTCAGGCCAAGGCCTCCCTTGAAAAAAAGATCTACGATCTCAATGGGACTTGCTTGGTTAAATAACGGTAAAAAACAATAATGATGTCCCACTGGTAGGAGGCCCCAGGGAAGTCCCAGGACTCACTGGAGGGATTATGTATCCTCTCTGGCCTGGAACTGACTCAGGGTCCCCCAGGACGAACTGGAAAGGGTTTTTCTCCTGGTCCTGTTTCCTCTGCGACTTTCTTTAAGACTACAGCATCGCAGATAAGATCTGCTGCCTGCAGACACAGTTCTGTTTAACCGGATGATCAATGAAGACAGTCGGTCCAATTTAGAGTAGAAACAGATGGCCTTAATAATGCTTTATCATGGCTGAAACCTGCTTCAGTCCTACATCTGGGACAAAAGGTTTAGAAAAGGTTCTTATCACCCATGTCATTTCTCAACACAAGATGATCTTAGTTTAAAAGTTTGACATAAAAAAGGCAGGCAATAAGGAATAAGGTTTTATTGCACAAACTAAGATGCTTCATTATTTTTCTTGACAGATCCCTCCCCACGTCGGCTTATAATATAAAAAAAGTTTTTACGTCTGATATAACTTTTTAAAGCTGTTTTTGTGCAAGCTCACACAGAGAAGTGCTGTTAACACAAACAACATCAGCATGACAGCTTCCTAAATGTGCCAATAAATCTTTGATGGTGTGCTAATTTATTAGATTAAAAGGGAAAAAAATCAGACAGTTTAAAACCTATTGCTGTCAGGTTCAGCTGCATATCTTGTAGGAAGTGGCGAAGAAGCAATCTCACTCCCACCTTGAAAAAAAAAAAAAAGAGAAAAGATGCCGACACAGAGTTAATCATATTCAAAATCCTGTGCAGCAGTTAATGTGGCGACGGTTCGGTAGAGCATGAATGCTATTTATTTGTCATTTTATTGCTTCTTATGCGACACAAGCAACATTTATTGTTGTAATTGTACAACACAGGGCTAGCTTTAAAGAGTTTCATATCTTTCTGAGTATTAATTTGCAGAAACAGCTAACTTTTCAAAGAAAAAGTGTAATAATTCCCTAAAAGTATCTCTGTGTTGCTGCAACAAAGCTTTGGAAACATTTTATTTATAGCTGACTGAAGGATCGAGGAGCTCATGCACAACTTTTCTTTTTTTCTGTTTGAGCTCTTGGTTCCAGCTCCTGACCTCTGCTAAGTCAAGTGTGAACTATATAACCTGCCAAAACATTTCTTATAGGTCATGTTCATGTTCACACATTAGGAGGCTGTTGGAGGGCAGAACACAGGATGAAAAAAGGAAGAAAAAAAACAAGAAAACTTGGCTTAAGGGTTTAGGCTGGTATTTTTATCTGATGCTACTTTTCAGTCGGAGTTTCTTGACATTTCTAAGATTTATTTCTTTTGAAGCAAAGTTAACGACAGTTCTTCATTATGGAGTTTCTGGACAGGAATTCCAAAAGATGCCGACTGGGAGATGTATTTTACCCCCAACAAAGGCAAAGTAATTAAGACCAGTGAGGCCTCAGGCTTTTGTATTTGTGTGTTTATTTGTGCGCAAAGGGTTTATTGTCTGATTACTTGTGGGATTGAGGGTTTTGTTGCGAGAGGAGTCCTTAACGAAGATCAGAATTAGTTTTTTTTTCTCTCTCACTCGATGCCGTTTCCTTCCCCCCTGAGTTCATTTTTTTGTTATTGGCTTGCTTTCTCAAGAACATTTTGAAAGCTGTGTGATGCAATCCAACAGCGCAGAGAGCACTCAGCAACAGTCTTATTGTCTCTGACACAAATACAGTTTGTTTGCATCAACAAACTCTAAAGTAAAGGCCTAGCACTCCCTGATGGAGCACATATGGCCTGCCGCTTTCACAACACAATTTTATAACAAGATGGCCGCCACACATACTGTAGGGAGCATTTGATGGTGTCGCTGCGTCGCGCAATAGACTATCCCAATTCGTAGGCACCTACTAATATGGCCGACAAAACTCCCAAAATGTATAGGCTGCATCCGAGTGTCCTATATGACGTCACCAATATCCCAGGATTCATTACGCCGTCAGCAAACTAAACAGAAAAAGTGTTTTTTTTTGTTGTTTTTTTTACAGTGGAAGTTTTTCTTTCTTTCTTTCTTTTTTTTTGTCGTAGTTTGGAATTTCGTCACAAATCAAAGAATTTGTTTTTTTTTTTTGCAATCCAATCTTAAGCAACTTGGCTGATGAAATTTCTGTTGCAATGAGATGTTTAATAAAATGAAATTACAAGCACTGATACTGGGGCTAAACCCGAATTGTTAATGATTTTTATTCATTTAATTTATTGTTTTTTAATACCTGTTTTTTTTTATTTACACCTTCTGTGAAAAATGTGTGAGAGCATGTTCCAACTGAAGGCATGGGATGTAAAACGTGATGGGGCAGCACGTGGTCACACAAACATACTTCCTCTGAAGACTAGGCCGTCTCATTTCACAGCCTACACCGGCGGCCTACAGACACGTGTAGCATGTAGCCTGTGTGGTTCATGGTCCATGTCGGCTGCAACCACTCAATTGGGACACAACTTTGAAAACTTAATATGTGCTTAAGATGACTCTCAGCAAATTTTAGCTCAATATCTGTAAATCTGACGGAGCTATAGCTCATTTTGTGTTTAAGGCAGCCATCTTGAACATGAACGAGAGTTTGCATTCAAATCTGCATGTAGTTCATAATATATTTTGATAACAATATGAGTAATTAGCCAACATTAGCTGACTCTATCCAGTTAAGTCTTTTAAAAGTGTAATGGTGGCAGCAGAGGAAGGCTGTCTTCCCGCTCACATCCAGCCAAGTGTTGCCAGTTTAACAAGCTGCCTCCATCAAACAGGTGGGAAACGAGAAGCTGAATCCAGACAGAGGACGAGGACAGAGGAGAGCAGATAGATGTGAAAAAACGAATGTCTGGTGGACGCAGAATGAGGCCGGCTCTCCTCATAGACGCCTGGCAAATATGTGCTTTGTCATATGAAGTTTCATGTATGATCTGTGCGCGATCGGTCCTGTCGTTCACCACTCAAGGCTGCGGCGGCACACACCGGTGATGTTGTGTACGTGAGCGCCGGCCTTCGTCTCTCGCAGATGTGCTATAAATAGTTGAAGAGGAGCCCCGGGGCCCTCAGAGTAATGAGATTAAACCGAACCAGCCTCGGCTTGCACTGTTTTGTTGAGCTTCAATACAGTTTCAATTTTACATTCTGATATTAAAGGCCATGTATTCCTTGAAGAAACCTTGATGAAAGAAAGTTGATGCCAACAGCAAAGGCTGCGTTCCATTCTAAAAATACCTAAATGTGAACTTCAACATTTAAAGGTTTAACTTTTACATTTAGATTCAAACATTTTAATTTAGGATTTAATATTCAAATATATGTTTAAGATTTATATCTAATATTTAGTAAAAATGAGCTAAATGGAGCTAAATAATGAAAAATCCATCCATTATCTATTCCCGCTTCTTCCTTTCAGGGTCATGGGGGTCACTGGTGCTAAGATCCAGCAGTGCGAGGGGGGAAAAATATGTTTGTGAAATATTTTAACTTTTCATTTTACACTTGGTGCCCCATAAACACAGACATCATCAGTCAATGTTCAGTAATGAGGGATAAAAAATAAAGAAAACACTGAGTGTGGAGGCTTCTTACGAGAAGGAATCCACTGGTGAGCATTTACTTCAGCATCAGTGTGTGTGTGTGTGTGTGTGTGTGTGTGTGTGAGCACAGTCAGCTGTAATGTGAAAGCATTGAGTGTAAAACATTGTGGTTTTGCACCCTGCAGGCCGTGACACATCTCTTGAATATGTTTACCATAATGGTAAAATGTTTGTCGCAGCCACGAAGCTTAAACCGCTAACTTGAGATTAAATTTCCTCTTTGCTTCTTGACTTTTGCAGCTGTTTTCTCACTCATTACTGCCACTAAAAAAAAAAAGAGGCAGTCCTGAAAAGCAGACAGAAAGCCACACTGGCACAGTTCTGGTGGCTGCCTGTGTGCGAGCATGTGTTCGGGCGAGCGCCATTGTGAAGCGGGAAGTGTCTGGGGACCTGCAGAGTGGGAGACATGCATTCTGTTTGGACATACTGCCGCTTCTCGCAGCCCGTATTCCGCTCATTTTCAGATGGTCTGCTACTAGACTCCAACTGCTGTTTCTGCCACAACGATCAGGCCTCATTACCCAATCACAGCTTCTTCCTCCATCATTTTACCATCAGTTGGGGAGAAGTTGGCTCCCCAGGTTCACTTAAATACATGGCTTGTTACTCATCACCTGCTTCGGTTCTCATTAGCAGGAAAACATCACACAATCAGGCAGCAAATCGATGAGTGACACGAGCAAATGAAGAAGGGGATGAAGAAAGACAGCGGGAGCGATTCCTCTCTGCACCTGAAGCACACGACCGAAAGCCCTCATCTTTGCCTTTATTGAGAGCGATAAAGTTTATCCCTGTGTCTGCGTGTGCTTGTATATCCTGAGTGAAAAATCCCATGAATCGCGAACCGTAATGACACTTTCAGAAAAGTAATCACTGGGTTGGCATCTACAGCTGATTACATGTAGGAATCAGTTCAATTCAAGATGGCATCTGGATCTATTGAGCTAAGATTTGTTGTGACGGTCGTTGATCATTGTGTCCAACACTTACCATTAACTATTGCAGTCAACCTTGTTTCTCTGTTAGCAAAATATCTCATAAACCACTGGATGGATTTACATGAAACTCTCAGAAATTAATCATTGGCTGTGCAACTACAGCTGATTTACTTTTGGAGTCAACCCAAGTCAAGATGGCCACCACAGTTAATCAAAGTTAGCCTGCGCAAAAGCAGTTATACCTCAATGAATTTTACAGATACTGAGCTAAAATGTGGTGTGGAGGTAGCTGACATTCCTCCCCAACACACGCTCCAAGTGCCAACAGATCACGGCATTCCTTTAAGGTCTTTTCCACAGAGTGAATTTCACTTACTTAACTTTTACCGCTACCGCGTGACTGAGCAACGTCAGGCAGACGGTAGGAGCTCAAATGGTTTCAGTAATGTGATGTGAAAGAGAGAAAGAAAGAAAATGGAAACAGAAAGAGTACTTCTGTAGGGGAACACAGGTCTGAAATCAAAGTGCTTATGCTTTGAGAGAGAGAGAGAGCAAAAAGAATCTGGATGAGGGACAAGAGGGCAGCGAGCAGCGTAACATTAAAATGACAGAAAGATTGAGTCATCAGACAAACCCCGCTGTAAGGCAACGACCCCGAGGCAGTTTCGCCATAAATGAATCCCTCCTGACAAGCCCGCCGGCTCCTCACTAATGCAATCTCCCTGCGATCGAGGATAATCACATTCATTTTCTTATTGTTCTCCAACCCGAAATGACTGTCTCAAGCAACGCCTTTTATTATTAGCATTATTACAGCTGTGTAACGCAGCTCATTTTGCCTAATTGCTTTAATCTCTGGAAGGTATACTCCTTATAATTACTGATTTACAGCAAAACAACAAGACGTTAGTTTACACAACGATGCAAAGCGATTTTCTTTGAAAATGAAAATGTTTTATCTTACACAGAGGTCATGTTAAAAAGAAAATGCTTCCAAGGATGAGCTTTATGCTGGATTGCAAGCATGTCTGTTTTTAGGAATTAGATTGAACATTTTCAAAGTTTGAGGAAAACATCTCAAACTCTGACAGGTAGAGGGTGATATGCATTCTTTTAAGAAACACTAGACCTTTAATTTAACCCATTTTATGGCTTTTCAGAACTTCCTCAAGCCACACAGAGAAATCTGCTCCTTAGAATAAAGCCACTTTGGACTGAAATCAACTCAGCCTTCATGAAAGCCCATCAAACAAATTTCAGTTTAAAGTTTTATGTATCTTGGAGTTTTGTGCCCCAGTTTTCAGAGACCAAACTTCTTGATGTTTAAAAGCCTCCCTTACTCTGAGCTACCTGCAACTCGAAAATGAATTTGTTTTCAAATGAACACTTTACCTTTTTTTAAACATTCACAACTCTTCTTGCTTGCTTTCGATACCTCAGATTAGTAGCAAGTGCTGACAAGCTTCTCAGTTCTCAGGAAAATCAGAAAACCCGCATGAAATCCAACCTGTCGTACGAGCCTAACTGAGCTAAGTCCCAGGAATCCACGACACACTGTTCAAACTGTAACCTAACGTAAACTTTATTGTCTCAGATAAAAAAAAAACAACAACTGTATTTTAACTGCAGGTTATTGGATTTGTTGAAGAAATCTGCACAGAGCAGCCAAAAAAAAGTGATTAACTCATAAAACTCGGCTGTGTCAGAACGTGTTTACACAAAGTCAAAATATATGTTTCTTTTTATGAGTGAAATTAAGACCCTCACACGAGAAGTAAGAAATGGAAATCTGTTGTTTTTGCTTGTCTCATTTTAAAAAAACTGACTTAAATTACCAAAAATAAATTATGTATGTTGAATCTGAAAAATGTAACTGAAACCATCAGCTCTGTGAACAAAGCAGAGGCTAAAACACAGATCAGAGCCGGGCTGAGAGGAGGAGTCACCACTGCTGTGTTACGTCTATGTGGGTAAATCATCTGTATATTGGATCACATGAGACGATCAGATGTACAGATGGAGATTTGCCTTTTGGCTCTTTTTCTTTACCAGACTTTGAAAAGCTTAAAGCACCAGAGGAGCCAATCATCTTGTGCTGGAACATCTGAATATTTGTTCCTTTAATCTGTTATTAGAGCTGCCATTCTTACAAGAATCTTATTTTAGAGCAAACAATAAAACAGACATTTAGACCCAGTGATGAAAAACATCTGAAACAAATGTAATTGTCTATCAATTAAAGTCTAATGATCTGACTGATTATCATCTGCTGCAGGAGACAAAGGGGGATTGTTTTTGCTCATGTCGGTGTTGGTTTGCCTGTTAGTTAGCAAAAATATCTAATATAGGACAAAATTTTGATGAAACTTTAAGAAAGCAATCATTAAATGTACATCTGTATCCAGTTTACCTTTATAATGATCTCAAATCAAAATGACTACCACAGCTAAACGACATTATTCAAAAACAACTAAAGTCTAGAACTCAATGCGCTCGATAGCACTCACACAATTGAGATGATTTATTTTTATTTCATACGTTCTTTTCTGCATCTAACTCGTTCCAAAATGTTTGTGCAATTTATTAATTAATATTAAATAATAATATTATTAATAATTAATGTCTCGAAATGTTGAGCTCATTCACAGGTGATATGACTTTAGTATTTTAGTAACTTATTTAACTTTTTTACACTTTTTAAATTTAATAACAGCCTTAAAAAGCTTTAAAATGTTTAGAAGTCTTTACCATACATTTTACTTTTTGTTCTGGTTCTGCTTTTTTAAAAACTTTTTGTGCTATTTTTTGTCCTTTACGCTATTATTCTGTTAATTTAAACTGCTTCTTTCTGCTAATTTAAGCACTTCATGCTGATTTTTGCTCATTTCAACTGTTTTCTGCCTTTTTAGCTACTTTGTATCTATTTTCACCTTTTTCATCTAAATTCACCTTTTGTGATTATTTCAGCTTTTTACTGTTTAATTCAGCAAACATGCACTTTCTGCACATTTTTAGCGAGTTTTTTTTGTTTGTTGCTAATTTCATTTTTATTACATTTTACACCTTTTCGTTCTCCTTTTCTTGTTTTTCACCAAATGTGAGCTTCTTTACTCTCCGTTCATCGATCATTTTGCTCATTTCAGTTTGTTTTTGCAACTGTCTGCTTTTGTTTTCCTGCTTTAAGTAAAGATCTGCAGTTCACATTTAACTCCCATTAACAGTTTTACAATTAAACAATTTCAGCTTCTTCAGCAGCTTTTCTGCATTGAGCATTCACACTGCATTTTCACATGTAGTTGATATTGAGCTCAATTCTGGTGAGAGTCATTACTAACAATAAGTTCTACACATTGCGTAACATCTCACACTATCACATGAGATTGCACATAAGGACATTTTGCATTACTGTAACTGCAAAATACCCCGTGAACCAGTAGACACTATAGGCTTCCTTTTCTTTCTGGGTCACTGTGCCAACCTGTCCAGGTCGTGTAAGGTGTAAATCTGTCCAGAAGCCACACTGAGAGAAACGATCCTGTTCACAGCATCCTTCCTCATTAACAGGACACATTAGCACACTTCCTCTCAAGAACTGTAAACACAAAATAAATGATCCAATGTGACATTCATGTTTAATTCAAAGCACTGGTGCACAGCGTAACAGAGCTGCTAGCATGCCTTTAGATTCTTAATGAAGTGATTTAAATATGGAAATAACCACTCTGACAGCTGTCACATGACAAAGAACTGATCATCTGTAGATTCCTTCAGGCACAGTTTTCAGCTCAGGGTTTTTGGAATTTTGGCCCAAAACTTTATTATTGTCTTGCCTTCATTTTTTTTTTTCATAGCTAGCTTGTGAACAAGTAATATCTTTAGGGACTCGTCGGGCTGAAAAAAGAGCAAACGTTGGATATTTTTGCGCATTATTCCACCGTCTACATTAGAAGTGTAAAGTGTTGTCCTCTCAGCTTGTCTCTGCTGGAGATAAATGGAAAAGATCCCAAACGGAGAGAAGTGTGATTTCTCTTCTTTTTACAGCATCAGACAGTAGAAAGCCAACACCACGGTCTTCAGTACATAAAATAATAATACTAAGAAAAGAAAAAAAAAGAACAATATGCAAAACCAATGAAACAGGAAGCATTTCACTCACTGTTGTTTATCCACACCGCGGGGGGTGCTTTAAAAGGACAATTTGAAGCGTGAAGCTAAAATGGATCGTGTGTTCAAATCGACCTTGAACACTTTCACACTCTGCTGCACCGTGCCCTGCATTTGTTTTAGCATCACATTATATCAGTAATTATCTACCATTGCGAGGTGATATGCAGCCTTTGAGTCTTTGTTCTGGGGAACGTGTATGACGAATTGGATGCCAAGCCTGCTTATTAGGCTGCAGCGCCGATCTAGATTGGATTCAATATGACAAAATGTGAAATTAGAGAAATGATATGGAAATTCTAGAATAGACAGATGGGTAGACGGATAGATGGGTAGATCAATGGGTAGATAGTTAGATGAGGCTAGAGAGAGTGAGATAGTGATGGGGGGTATGAAGGTAGTTGGATGACTCACTCTCCTCTGTTTTACTTTCCTCTTCTTTCTTTCCTTCCTTTCCATTTGGACGGTAATAAAAGAGGCCCAGCAGTCCCAGCCTGCAGAGAGGGAGTTACGGGTGATGTGCTAAAAATACCACCCCTTGTGTGGGCTCGTTGATGGTGGGGTGAGGTGGGGGGCAACAGCATGGGGAAGGAGGTTCATGGATTTCTTGTTTCCCTGCATTTCTTGCCACTCTGCCTTTTGTCATCATCTCAGCACCAAAACATGCCTCTTTTTTTTTTTCTTCCTTCCTTTCCATGTTGCTTTTGTACGAACACTCCGCCGCTCTCTTAAGAATCCTGCAGGTCTGTGAAAATGAAATCTGGTTCATTACAACAAATTCCACAAGATGCTGCTTTAATCTTTTAACCCCCGTTGCTCCTTTTCTATCAAACCTCTCACTGCTCGAGCTTCCTCCCTGAGAAACTCCATTAAACATCAAAAGTGAATCAATATCACTTCCATTGCTCTTAGCTGCTTTGGTTTGGACTGGTTACTCTGTTACTCCGTTCAAGAGTTTAGTCTCTCAGCTCCTAATTTATCTGGAAGCTGGTAGTAGGAAACAAAACAGAACACCTATTGACTGCGTCGCCATCTGGTCTTTTCCCAGTCTGGTTTTCCATGTCAGTGGATCCATCTGTTTATGCCCAAAACTCAGTCTCCACAGCAGCACGAAATGTAGCTCGGGCTCCTGCAGCAGGAACCGAGGTGCTCGAGTGAGACGATAAGTATTACATGACCTGATCTGCTGCCTCCCTGACGTGTTATTTAAAAATTGGAGCACTGGTTGAAAAAAAGAGCAGCGGTTTGGGGAGTCACGATTCTGAAATACTTACATTTTGCACTGAGCAACCTCTGGAATCACAGGGGGGCCATTTACATACAGAATGGAACCAATCTCCATGAAGCACACACACACCTACTATGTCTCTCTATCCTTGTGGGGACTTTCCATTGACTTCTATTCATTTTTAAAAAAAAATTATATCCTAACCCTGACCATTTACCCTAAAGTTAATATCACAGGTACCTACTTGAGCCTAAAACAACTAACCTAAATTCAACCTCCCGCTCCATTCTTCTCTCATTTGTGAACAAGAACCCAAGATACTTATAAGATACTTTAAAGTTTACCTATGATATCAAAATTGTTTTCATATTAAACTAAGTAGAATAATTCTTATATATATAGGGTGGGGGGCGCTTGGTGAACTGCCTTGACTTGACACATGTGCCGCCCCAATTCAGTTAGACTAAAAGTTATATTTATCTTTGTTAAACCTTGAAAACAACATGATTCACACTCTCATGCAATATCTATCGTGTGATCTGTTAGTGCTTGAGATATGTGTGGTGAGAATGTTTTGCTAACCTGCACACACACACATAGTGTCAGAAACATTACCACTGTTTTGCCATTGGTTTTGAGCAATAAAGAGAGACTGATAAGTAAAAAAAAAAAAGAGGAGAGAAAGTAGAAAATAACTACTCTGTCAGTCTGAAATGACCCTGTTGCCCCCTGGTGAGTAATATATGCTGCAGACAGCAGCTAAATAGCAGGCAGAGAGCACAGCCACAGAAAATTTTAGAACGCTACAGCAGAAAAAGAATAATCCTACTCTTTCAGACTATGCAGGATATGATTTAATTTCTAAATAACTTTGACTATCTGAGTCTGACCTCAATCCAGCTGATCATGTGTTTCACTTACTGATGACAGACTGCTGTCAAAAGGCGTTATAAATTTTAGGAAAAGAAGAGGCTGGCTGTGCAGAACAAGGATTCAACTACAACCGAACGTTAATATTCGTTTCAACTCTTTGATTCTCCCCTATGCCCTGAAATCTGGGGGGGTTATCCACGTTTGCGTTTGAGTTGTGACACTCATCAGCTGTGTGTTTGCAGCTTGGGTGAGAGACGCTGCGACTGAGCAGAGAGGCGAGCAGCTCGTGACAGAACGTGTCGGCTTCCACGCCAGGAGAGACTCCTGAGAGCTTCCAGGAGTTCAGAGATCTGCTGATGTGAAGTGACGGACGCCTCTGGTGGGCTTTGAGGAACACAGAGAATAACACACTTACTCTTACACACACATACACACCTACACACACACACAGATCCTCAAGTGAATGAAAACCTGTGCTAAAAAGCCAATGAGAGTGAACCACCTGGAGTTCTGGTGGGGTTTGTTTTGTAGCTTCAGCAGAAATCGGATACTAGTGGTTGTTTTTTTGTAACAATGTGAAGGTCCTGTTGCTGTGCAGAATATGAGCTGATTGCCCTGTCTAATGTATCCCAGAAAATAAATCCCTTTTCCTACAGTGTTTGCCAGGTGGATGATAGAAGCCAATCCCTCAAGGCTCTTCCTGGACGGGTCTGTGTTTTGAACTTTTCACAGGCTGCGCTCGGCTCAGGTTTTGTCAGGCCGAAGGTGGGGTTGTGCCGTCCTGTGGGCAGGATGATCTCCTGTAATCTCTGGCTCTGTGATGAGACCACAGCGACGGGATGGATGGGTGGGAGAGACTGCAGGTGAGGTGGGACAGCTCAAAGTGATCCATGCGGCCATGACAGTTTAAAAACATCATCAGACATTTTATGCTCCGTTAACGTGAACAAAACCGGAGGAGCAATAATGTTTTTGCTTGTGTCTGTGTATGAACCACTGGTTTTGAGTTAAACTCTTAGAAAGTGGATGTACATCAACAACTGAATAACATTTAGAGTCAATACAATTCAAGATGTCTGCCACATCTCATTGACATTTACATAAAATGATTTCAGTATAAAACACTGACATGAAAAACAGGGGGCAGTAAGCATTTCTTGAAGGAATGCAAGGCATTTAATTACTTTCTGTTTTTACTTGACCTTTATTTATAATCCATCATGCAGTGCACTGAGCGCAGATAATGTGTCCAGTATTAAGGTAAAATGATGGATCACTCTGCAGCTCCAGTAACTTGCAGAGTGAGAGTGTGGGGGTAGGGGCTGAAGTGGATTTGAATTTTCATCGGGGTTAGCATTGTTTTCATTTTTATCTGAGAAAATATCTGTGAGTCATCTCAGGCTGAAGCTATTTTCCCCCCAAACTAGATTAAAAAGGCTTTCTGGAGAGCTTGCACAATGCATGCCGGGAGGTATGCTAAAAGGACAGCAATGTGTCTTAACTCCCATAAACTGATGAGCCTAATGAGCTTTCAGCCGTCAGGTCAGAGGAAGTCACGATATTTGAATACAATGAGGGGAGAGTTGTTCCAACAGCATAAGCGGTGATGAAAGATTAATCGATTCCGGTGAATTCTGAGATTTTAAAGTGGCTGCCGACCAACTTGTCATTGTCTCATTAGCAGTCTTCCCGCAGCTCTCTCCAACTGTTTACGCCGGCTCTGGTGTCCTTCCTTTTCTTTTTTTCTTCTTCTTCCTTTCCAAGTATGTCAAAGCATTATTGTCCACCACGCTCTGTGAAGCCATAGTGGCCGGATGCCATCTCTTTACCCGAGTGGCGTGGCGCCAGCGTTTCGCCTCACAGCTCTTGCTTCAAGCGCACTGTACTGTAAATGTCGGCATTAAAATGTAAGCAGGCCCGAGCGTGGCTCTGTCTCTTGTGTTTGCCCGAGAAGCACAAAGGGCAAGCCGAGGCAAGCGGCTTTGAGACGTGTCAGTTATTGGCATTCTGCTCTCAAAGCACTGAGCGCCTCGCTATGAAACCCCCCTTCCCGACCTGGTACCTGGTAGATGTGTGGATGATTCGAGCGCAGCGTCAGAGTACAACTATGAATATGTGATCGACCTGTAAAAGTAGCACACTTTCCCAATTTGCAAGTCCTCCCTTCTCTTCCCTTTGACTGCCCTCTCTGCCTCCCCCGCAGTGGTAGCAATCAGCCAGGTGCTAAATGCCAGGGTGAGGCACAGCTCATGGGTGGGTGGGGGCCTGAAATTGCACGTGGAAATAAGCATCTGTGCTTGCTTGGCAGGGTAGGAAGCGGGGGCAGGAAATAACTGTCATTCTCCTCCGCCGAGGCTTAGAGTATGGATTGTGTGTTGTCGTGGGGAAAGACCAGGCGATTGACTCAGGCAGGTTATTCATTAACTTAGTGAAGTGAGAAGAAAGACAGAAAAAAAAAGAAACCCATGATGGGTTGAGACAGAGTGTTCATTTTTTTAAAAGAGCAGTTTAAATGAATGAGGCTGAGTTCATCCCTTCAGAAGGAGCTGATTAACAGCAGCGCACAGTGAGGCTCGCAGACAGGAGAGCTGACACCAACCAGACTTTTGGGAATTAGCTGATCTGGCAGCAGCCTGCCCTCGCCGGGGGCTTCTCCGTGATGGTAGTTAATGAATAATCAATGGCTAGAGAGGGTCAGTGGAGGGGATGTATGTAAATCTCCTCTACACTCTCACATAGACTTAATGGTTTAATTAAACTAATCGCTGTATTGACTCAGGGCTCCAAAGCCCTTTGAAGCCGGCTGTATTAATGACATGAAATCAGGCTTCCCCCCCTTTTGTTGCAGAAATGTGTGCAGAGAGGAGACTAAATGACGCTTTGCTACACTCCAGCTCTCCCAGCTCAGTCTGTGTGTAGGAACCCTCTTTGAGAAAATTGATCAAATTATTACCCCATATATGAAAAAATAAATAAAATAAAAAAGGAAATTTCATAAACCCACATTGTGTTCACTATGAAACAAGGAAACCATGTTGAAATTAGGAAATTGTCCCATAATAATTGACTTTTATGGCAGCAACATGTCTCAAAAAGTGGTATGGTTGCGAAACAGCTGGAAAAGCATTTTTGCAATTAATTAGGTTCATTGGCAACATGTCAAGAGGACTGAGTATAAAAAGAGCATTTTAGAGAGGCTGAATCTCTCAGAAGTAAGGCAGAGGTTCACCAGTTTCTAAAAACTCAAGAAAAAAAAGAAGAGATAAGAAAAAGGTGAAGCAATTTTAGAATACTGTTTATCAAAGAAATTCTGGGAAGATCTTGAATATCCCATGTTTTACTGAAGGGCTATTCAACTCGCAGCACATGGGCCACATCTGGCCCATGGGTGACTCCCGCCCGGCCCTCTCGTTAGCCTCCCCCAAAATATTTTTTTTAAATTAATTTAATATAACAATAGATTTTAAATCAGTTGGAAATTCTAAATTTATGATTCAACATTACAATATAAACACATTAAAAAAGGTAGACGATAATAATACTGGTTCTTTTACATAATGCAGTGTTTCCTCTGCCATTATTGGGCTCCTGAGCTGTTGGCTTTTAGCAACTGTGGCCTCTGAGCAACTTAGGTGAATATCCCCGATCTAGAGCTTATAATTTTATCAAAAAATGTATAAACATCTAGAGAAATCTCCGTGAGAAAAGAACAAGGCTGAAAGTCAATACTGGATGTCCGTGATTTTCCAGCCCTCGGGCGGCTCGGCATTAAAAACAGTTCTGAATTTGTTATGAACATCACTGAATGGGCTCAGCAACACTCCCATAAATTATCACAGTTGGCCGTGCTATTCGCAAATGACTTGAATACTAAAGAGAAGAGAGACCATCCAGCTCACAGCTCAAAAGACTGCTTCTCTGATTATATGGGGGTGCATTAGTGCCTATGGCCCAGGTGTCAAACTCTGGTTCTCAAGGGTCGCTATCTAGCATGTTTTTTTCCTGCCTAAACACACTTGATTTGCATGAATGGATGGTTAACAGGCATTTACAGAATTTGAAGAGGTAATTGAGTGACTGAATCAGGTGTGTTGGAGCAGAGAAACAAGGACAACATGCAGGATAGTGGATGTTGAGGCATAGACAGCTTACACATCTGGAAAAGCACCATCAATGCAGAAAATTCCATACATCAGACAATGAGACCAACATTCTCAGAGAAGGGGGTCTCTGCAGTTACTAAGTGGGAGTTTCATGTTGTGTTGGAGGAGTTTGTCCAAGACAACCAAGTCAGTTGGAATTTTGTGGGTGTAGTGTGTTAAAGATGTGATTGGCCAGATTTATTATTGTGGGTGGGGTTTAAAGAATGCTGGGCAGTGAAATATTAATTTCAGTCATAACTTGAGATGAAGTCGCACCAAATTTAAAATCAATAAAACATGTTTATATGTTCACAATTCGCTTTATTTGAGACATTGTTCTGTTTTAAGCTACAAATAGACGGCCAAGAAATTCTGTTTACATGTTCACAATAACTTTACTTAACGTTATCTATTAACTTGCCCCACAAAACAAGTCAACCCGAGGCAAGCTCCGCCCACCCAAGAACCTCCACCTTTATTCCAAACTCCACCAATCACAGCTAAGACAAACTCTGCCCACACAGACAAGAAACTCCCCCTTTGTACTGCCGAGACTCTTATTGCATTCTCCTCCAAGAACTCCAGCTACTCCTCACTTCCTATTTATAGATTATTGTTTAAAAGGAGGAGATGCTTCATAGTAACACATATGTTCCTGTCCTTGCTTTTTTTTTTTTGAGATGTGATGCTACTGCAAAACTGTTTTACACATTTTTTTTTTTAAAGTTTCAACATTTTTAATTGGGCTTTTAAAGCTAAATTCTGTATCTGCGAAGCTGTGCTCTCGACCGAAATACAATCCATTGTGATGAAACGGCCTTAATGCTCATGTAATAAATGAACTTTACATTTTCCAAATCAGTGCCTTCTTCTCCCAGTCATGCAAAACAAGCCACACTGCCCATTATCAGGAGGTTGACTCTGGCGTGCGTCAGCGATGTAGTTCAGGTAGCATGGCAACATGCGAGACAGCAGCTTTAATGTGCTCCTCTCTGAGTAGACACAGACGGTTTGTTTCTCTTTCACCAAAAAAAAAAAATAATGGACTCACTCTATCAGCACAAATCCCCCCATCCATCCTTGTGAAACCTCTGATCATCATGTCATTGTCCGCAGTGACACACTCTAGCGACTTCGTCTTCACATAATGAAACCAAGAGGGCTAACCACAGCCCAGTCTATAATCAGTCTGTGTAGGGTGCTTGTATCTGTTTGTGTGTACATGCATCAAATCTAAAGAGCTCCAAGTTAATGTGGGAGAGACACAGAGAGTGTTTCTGCCACTGTATCTGTGTGTGTGTGTGTGTGTCTGTGTGTGCATGAGTCACTTTTAGAGGGTTCACCAGCTAATACCGAGCAGGGACTCTGTATTTAACAGGAGATAGAATAATTGTCTCTTCATCAGCTCTCTGGAGATTACAATAGTTAACTGTCAAGTGAATCAGAATTCTTGACATTTTTTTCCCCCAGTCTGACTTTGAAAGATGCTGTTCAAACAGGCTTCTATGTAAAACTGTTGTTTTTCTTTCCTTTTTTTTTATATATAAGTGAATTTCCAATCCGAGCTCCAGCAGCCGTGCTGTGTCATAAGCAAAAGGTAGTTGCTCTTATCAAGAAAAAGCGAGAGAAAGACGCAGAAGAAAAGGTAAACTGGTGAATGTGGAAGGCAAGAGGAAGGGAGGAACAGCTTGACAAGGCATCTTATCTTTGCTTGTGTTCTTGACTGTGCTCAGGCTTTAAGCTGCTTGCTGAAAGGTGGAATCCATGCAGCAGGTTTTACACGTATTTTTATTTTTTTTTCTATATATTTTTTTTCCTTCTGTATTTTTGCTGAGTGCTATAGCAGAAAAAGGGCTGAGGATTAAAAAAACCCAGACACTTTTCACAAGACATCTAATTTGTGCTCTCATCCGGGCTGTGCAAAGTGTGTGCACTGTTGAAGAAACACACACACACACATACACACCTGTGTGAATTGAAAGGTCTTATCTGTATTCCAAACACAGCCAAAGGGTTAGACCTGCAAAACCAAAAACAAGAACAAGTGTTTGGACAGAGTCGAAATTTATCAATTTAAAAAAAGCTCACAAGTATTTAGTAAATATACATCTACAACTGACAAGAATACATTTTTGTCTGCCTCTGCTGTAGGGCTGCCACAAACGATTATTTTTATAGTTGACTAATCACTGATTTTTTTTTCGATTAGTCGAATAATCGGATCATACGTTAATTGAATATAAAACATAAAGTTTATCGCGCCAGAATGCAGCTGTTATTATATAACCATGGTTAAATTTTAGCTATATGCTAACTACAAATAATTGCTGTGGAAGGCAAGTTCTGCCTTGCAGATATTGCATTGCACAGGTTTCTCTTTCATTTCCATTGGTGGGTAGTCCTGATACCAGAGCCTGTCTGTATGTCTTGTGACGTCCACAGCCTACCCCTGTTACCACTACTGTGACAAAGCAGTTTGGAGAGAAGAACAAAGTAAAACAAAAAAGTGTAATCGACTATTAAATTAGTCGTTGACTATTTTAATATTCGATTAGTCATCGACAAGTCGACCAATCATGGCAGCCTTACTCTGCTGACCAACATCTCTGTCATTTTAGACGATCTAAACTGCTAAGATAAGCATGCAATACAAGATATAGATTCATCAAGTTTATTTCTATAAAATAATATTGTGTTGTAAAAAAAATGCTTTTCTAGAGTATGAGTTATTGCTACAGTAAACCTGAAAATTGTTATTGAGACGCTGAAAAATGACTACTTGATTTTTTTGCTCTTCTCAAAGGAAATTGCCTCACCCCCCCAGTGTGTTGTTGTGAAATGCCATTCTGGTAGTTCCGGGGTTAACCAGACAGTTTCAAAGGCGTTAATCAATTCCCGCCATTATGAAAGTCATAAATTACACCTCGTGAGACACATCAAGAGTTGTGCTGCCAGAAAACCCAATGCACGCAGCGGTGAACCAGCTCTGACACTTTGCTTCTGGATTCGGATTTTTAGTGTGTTGTAACCATGCGGAGGGACATATGTGTAAAATAACTCCTGCTTGAGGCCAACTGCCTTTTATATCTACAATGTCGTCGCAGAATTACTTGTGCTTGACCTAATGCACCTTGTTAAAAAATTATTTCATGGTCTAATTGCTGCAAAACTATTAAAAGGTAGCATTGTGCTTCTAAAGGCCAAAGAAACTGCTGTTGGTGAACAAGGCTGTTGATGTCTAAATACATGAAAAAAAGTGTTTTGGGCACAAATCTTGCACGCTATTTAGTAGAACATGTAAACATTTACACAGGGGTATGAGTCAACCCATTTCCCCCTGAATTTCATTTTCCTCTCTCTCCTCCTTTTTTCTGGTTTGTTTGCAAATTCTCTTCAAATCCTTGTTACACAGACGCTTCATGTCTCTATTCTTGCGCCTGTGGTCTGTTTCTCTTTCTGATCAGCCTTCCTGTTGCTGCAGAGGAACTGTCAACAGTGAGATAAGGATAGTCAGAGCACATGCTTTGCGATAGGGAGGTGGGGTGGGGGAGGATGGGAAACTAACAGATGCAAGTGAGAGGGGCAAAAAAAAAAAAAAAAAGAAAGGCTGGCTGGTTAGGACAAATTACCAGATCATCGCAAATCGCTCCTGCAGCGTGGACAGACGTCTTTGGAGCTGCGAGGACGAAGAGGTGAAGACCAGATGGGGCGGATGTCCTGCAGCAGGAGTCGGCCTCTGCTGATGAGGTGAAATATGAGAAGCTGTGGGAACAAACAAACTTTCAACAACCTCCATGCGCAAGGATTAAGGAGACTTGAACAAATCCAGGGAACAAACTGTGGCTGTGAGGAGAGGGAAGCTGAGTTTAAGCATCCAGGGCCTTGAGGATCACAGAGAAGGATATGCATGCTGATGAACTTGCCTCCTCCTCCGGCGTGGCACACATGATGGGAGAGCAGGACTGAGGGGAGGCTGGGGTCGTGTGCGCATATGGAGCTAGCTCTGAATTGATGACAGTTTGCAGCAAACGGTGCTGCAGTTCTGTCTGCCTGAGTAAAAAGTGGATGAGGGTGGTGGTGGTGGGGGGGGGGACTGCGTGGGAGAGAGGCAGCCATCCAGGGAGTGAGGCAGCCAGTTGTAAGTGGAGGCTGGGGGAGTTTTCTTCAGCTGGTCAGGTCCAGCAGCAATGAGTCAGAGGAAGCTGACACGACAGCTGAGGTTGTGGGAGAGTCCTGAGGGTCTACCTCATCATGCCCCCTCACTCACCTCGCCGTTATCACCCAACGATCAATCCCGCGGACACGGGGGCTCGGCTCTGTTCCGACGCATGAAACTGAACCGCAGCATTCAGGAGCTCAGACACACGCCTCACTGTCTCTGCAGGTATGGTTGTGCGCTGAGGCACTGGCAATTTAAGGTAATCATTGCAATATGTGAACTCAAGCAGAAAAAAGTCCTTCTGAACTATAATATATTGTGCAATTAAAAAAAAAATTCAGTAGCTCACAAATGCGTTTATGAAATGCGGGTACGCATTCAGTGTAAACAAAACACATTAATCAGCATATTTTGCTCAACAAATATGAGCATAAATATATACTAATACATCAAAATTGTTGGATTTCATAAAATTTACTTATAGATTTTAAAATTAAAAACACAAACCACACACACACACACACACACACATATATATATATATATATAAATGAGAGAACTTTGTTTCTTACTTTAACATTTTTTATGTTTTTGACTTGAGTGCATTGATTAATTTTAATGTGTTCCGTTAAAAAAAAAAAGGAGCTGTGACTATATGTCTTGTTCAGACATCATCATAAAATTTTAAAAAAATGCCTGTAATATAAATCACATAAAGATTTTGGAGTGGATTACTCTTGAATTTAAAACACTGAAGTCTGATAATTACCCCCCGAATTCCCACACACACACAAAAAAAAAAAATTAAAAAAAAATGGGGGATTAGCATGTGCAGCTTAAAGAGATTCCCCTCTAGCAGATATTTTTGATGTTTTTCATTACAGAGGAAATGCGTTTAATGATAATTTGATCTGTAGCCACATTTACAAAGCCTTGTGGGGGAAAGGAGTAGCTTCTAATTGGCCAATTTAGAAGTACAAATTCTAAAAATATCAGGCTCGGTTTTAGAAATTAAACTGAAAGGCGTTCAAGGCCACTTTGAAAGTTTGACAAGTCGAGGAGAGTTAAAAGTTATTCTTGTTAAAAATAGATCCTGTAATTGGCCAGGAGTCTGCAGGCAAATTTGTTCTTGAGGTTTAAACATTTAAACAAAAAAAGACCACAACCGCAATTGATTTTTAGAAACTTGTTTTAAAGTATACTGTTACACTTCAAAAAGAAAGCCAACATATTTGTTTTTAACGCAGATCTGTTTATCGGTGAAGTAATATGATACCACTGGCAGGACACTGTATGCGTCATCCACAAGTGTGCAGCGCATTCATGTGTGTAAAAGCTAAACAAACTGAGGACTTCCCAGCATGACTTGAGGTCAAAGTCCTCGGGGTTCTTCTAATAGCTGTGAGTGCTTTGAACTGGTCAAGAGTTCATTTTAGATCCTTGGAGGTGACTTCAGATCTCAGCTCGAACAAAACAAGTCTCAATCAGTCACGTCTTCTGATCTATAGCTTTGACAAGAGAGAATTGGCAGTTATTATTGCTCAATTAAACGTGACTTCCTCTGAAAAATGACTTGTCGGTACAGTTTTATTGTCAGAGCAGCCCAGAGGCAGTCTGCCAACTCAACATTAGTGCAGAGTCGCAGCACGAGCATCTGTCTCATCTCATCTCTCCAACTTTCTCTCCAAGTAACTGCATGTCTGGACATTTGTGTTTTGTTTTTTTTACACTTTATGATCCCAGAGAGATAATCACAGCGCCACACACACACTACATGAATTGAAACAGCTGTAAACCACCTTTGTCCCTCTCTGCTCTCTCAGCTTTGACACAGAGAATGGTCCCTCACCAGGCCGCAGTCCCATGGACTCGCAGGCGAGTCCTGGGTTGGTGCTCCACCCTTCGTTTCCTCAGAGCCAGCGCCGGGAGTCCTTCCTGTACCGCTCCGACTCAGACTACGACACGTCCCCCAAAACCATGTCCCGCAACTCCTCCATCAACAGTGAGGGGTAAGTAGAAAGCCATCGTTAACCTGGATGGATGATGAGTGTGACTGTACTACACCAGATCCCATATATGTCTTATCTTATAAAGCCACATTTATTTTACAATGGAAAATGGAACTTAAAAAAAGTAATTATGGCAGAAAAACATCTCAGGACAGTTGTTTATCACAGTGAAGCACGTCATTAATATGATTTCTTCTTTGCGTGATAGAGCTTTAACCAGCGTTTATGGATATTACAATAAATTTGTTTACAGACAACTTTTTTTAAGCGTTCTTGTTCCACTGAGATTAGCAAATTATTGCATTTTGTCTTCTTTTCTATTTTACCCAATACCTTAACTTGTTCCAAATTAGCATTATAATTATGCAAGCGTTGTGTTCATGAAACCAGGAGAATAAAGATATTATGTGTTTCTCCCTGGTTTATCTTCAAAGAAAAATAACAGCAGCCTTCCACATGTGTTCCTCAGGATTATGTCTCTGTTTAGACCCGCTCATACTTCTGTAAACATTCACCTCCCAGATGCAGCCTCATTTCTAAACACTAATGCCGAGCCCCCCCCTCACCGAAGCTGCTCGAAGCCACTCACTTTTCTCTAACTCTTTGCACTTTTTTGGCCTTTTTGTCTGGCAGGCACGCCGAAGACATGATCGTCACCCCTTTTGCTCAGGTATGTTTCGCTGTTGGCGCCTATTTTTCTTGTAACTGGCCATAAAAGGTGGCGAATTTGTGCAGTGAACTTGTCCTCCCCTCTGCTCCCTCCTTCCTTCCCTCCTACGCTGTCCATCCATCCCCCCAGGTGTTGGCCAGCCTACGAACTGTAAGAAGCAACTTCACCATCCTCGCCAATGTCACAACACCCACTAACAAGTCAGTATCATGCAGTCGAACACCCCTTCCCCACACTTGTGCTCGTCACGACTGCCTTGCTTTGTTTGTAGTGCGTGCGCACGCTAATGTCTCCATCTCCTTTGCTCCCATGTGGAAACATTTTTACCCACCATGATTAACCGGTTTATGAGCTTCAGACACCCCTCAAGGAAAATATCATCTGCATCATTTGGCACATTTCCAGTTAGCCGACAGAGGACTGAGCGCACAGAGCTTTGTGCCTCAGATGTATGCGCCTGACTCTTTGCCCAGACGATGGAGATGGTCAATAATGCTAAAATGATTCTCCCTTGAAATGCAGCAGACAGACGGAGAGCGAGCTGGCAGGCTTTTAGCTCCACGTCAATATGATATATAAAGCAATGCAGCAGAGACTTATCAGCATCTATAATTACACAGTGCTGCACCCTGCGAGGGCCTCTCCCATTAAATGATTATTAAAAAAGAAAGCAGGAGTCAGGCTTTGTCTTTTACTACTTTTAGATAGCCAACTGACCTGAAGCTATAGATTTGATGCACTTTTAAAGCACATAAAACAGTGTAAATTAGTACTAAACAACTTTTGATATAAACACCCTATTTATAAGCCTATAAATGAATAAGAAAACTAATATTTGTTTCTCCTGTGTGAATCAACCTGCTTTCTTGTCATATGCTGTCGACGCTGACTCTAGTTTTTGTTCTACCCCACAAGGGGGCAGCAGAGTGTAATTCTTCCTCTGATTTAAAAACAATGTGTTTGTCCACAGGAGGTCACCAGTGACCAGCCAACCCACTGTTCCCCAAGCTACACTCTCTGGTATGCTGTCAGCTAATTCAAACTTACAGTCTAAGGAGGTTTCTTTTATTAACGCGCTATGGCTCCTAAACTCTGAAAAATGAGTCACCTGTAATGAAACTATATGAAGCATCACAAGGTGTGTGTTTTTGCTGAGCAAATAGTTGACTCCCTGCATTTATATGAGACAGAGGAAAGCTTAAAATGTACAACGCTCAATCTTTGATACATTTATGGATAGAAAATGTTTTTAATATTCATATCTGTACTAAAGATATGACTAAGTCCCATATATTTTCTTACTAAGAACCAGACTAAACTTTTAAAGTTGTTTTGAGTACTCTCACCTCCTTTACCCCAAGCTTTCAAAAATGTTTTATTTTATTTTTTTACTTTGACTGCTTTTCCACTCATTTTTAGTCCAGTGTTTGACCATCATCAAACTACAAAAAAAAAAAAAGAGATTTAAACGGAACAGGCAGTATTTAATTTTTTCTCACTTTGGGTGCTCTTCTTCTCACGTTGCTTTTGTTTTACTCTCTGAGGCTGTGTCTGTCTCCTTCTCAGAGGAGACGTACCAGCAGATGGCTCGGGAGACTCTGGAGGAGCTGGACTGGTGTCTGGACCAGCTGGAGACCATTCAGACCCACCGCTCTGTCAGTGAGATGGCCTCCAATAAGGTGGGCAAACATCTCTGCACAAACACGAAACCCTCACTGACCGCCAGCTTCACCGCCGTATGGTGCAAACATCCTGATGAATAACAACTTCTATGAGTTTTCTTTTTTTTTTTACATGTGGCTTATAAAACCTTCATACTCTTCTTCTACAAGTATTCCTGTCAGGACTGCTTGTTTTGTTTAAGAACGTATCTGTATCACTGCTAATGTATCATTATAGTAATAATTTATATAATTTTTTATAGTTGAAGAGTTTAAGTTTTTGTTGTGGGAGTTACATTTTGAGCGGGTGAATATTTGTGTGTATGCATGAATGTGGACACCCAGGGGTTTGTGTTTCTAGGGGCAGAGAAGGTGAGAGAGTTGAAAAGGATGTGACGATTTGTGGGTGGGGAGGGGATAATGTGTGTGCGTGTGTGTGGGGGGGGTCCTGATGCTGATTTCTCTGCTGTAACCTTGGTTGCTATCTAACAGCAGCAGGGTCTGCCCTTCCCTTTTACTCATTGGCTTGCCTCTCTGACCATAAGACATGTGGTGTAGACGACAACCAATGAAAGAAAGGGGATGCTCGTTTAACAGTCTTCTCCCTTAAAGAGACAGTGTCACATCTCTTGTTTTAGTTAAAAAACATGTTATTGCCATCTTCCACCTAAGTCTTAATAATAATGATGTATTGTGTTTATATTCAGTCAGACTGAAAGGGAAGAAACAATAAAACGACACAATTCCCATGTTAATGTGGAAGCACAGTGTGAAACATCTCAAGGGGCAAATGTGTTTTTCTTTTTCTTTTTTAATGAACACATTGCTGTGTTTCAGCAGCTGCAGCCGAGCGGCAGAAATCCTCTGGTTCGGAGGTGCACACATGTACATTCCCACTCAGTCTCTCACTCTTACTCACACTCTCGCTCACACACATATTTTGACAGACGTACATGCTGTCGTGTCGCACATGCGCACTCGACCTCGAACGGGAGGCAGGGGCAGACACACACACACACACACACATGCACGCGCCTGCAGCCACTGCCTGATTAGCTTGCGAGGGCTGTCTACAGCATCCAGGGAAATGGCGCAAGAGGCAGAGCGTTGGAGGATGAACGGCAGTCTGAAGGAGCGGGATTAGAGCGCTGGTGTTTTTGGTCACTTGAAGGATGGACTGACTCAGAGCAGGAGACGGGATAAAGCAGGAGGCGAGCTGACTGCCTGTGTGCAGACTGAGAGGTGGCACAGACGGGCTGCTGCACTGGTAGGGCCTTTTGGATCTGTACCATTGGGGAGGGGCAGAAGACGCAGGGAGAGGGAGACGGTTTTTCCAGACCAAAGCTTTGGTGTGATCCTTCAGCCTGATCGTCTTGCCAGAGGCCTACCTCCATCCCCCCCTCTGTCTCTTTCTACCCGAGCCTCTCTCATCCTTGTTTTTCTCTTGCTGTTATCATCTTCATCCCCCCTCCCTCCCTCCCATTCTTCGTCTCCCTTTTCCCGATGTATCTGCTGTCATCCAAGTTCTCTTTTCCTCCATCATTCCATATTGCAGTCTTTGATTTGTTTTGCTATCTCTCCATATTTTCTCTTTAATTATTATTTTATTTGTGATCTAAGTGAGCTCCTGCAATATTCTTTTCAAATTAACTCATCTTGTTCACCAACTGCTCCCTGTGTCCTTCACCCAGTCCCTCAGTTCCTCCCAATTTCCTTCCATCTTTACTCATCCAGCACCCAACTTCCTCCCCTGGTGACTTTAGATTTGGGTCAGCCTGCTCAGCAAATGGGATAAGATGTAGTCTCCACAGCAGCCAGATCCAGGGGGGGTCCTGGTCTGCCCATCCAGGGGGGGACCCTCATCTTTTGAACACGCTAAGGCTGGAGCCTGACTCAGGACCAACAGCGGGGGCCAGCTCTGGAGTTCTGCATGTAGACAAGGACGATCACCCGCCACCCTCATCAGCCCCTCGCTCCCCCCGCTCCCCACACCGGGGGCAGACGCCACTCTGGAGTGTCCCCCCGGCTTGACGGGCTGTGGCCTCTCCACGCGCACCCTGACGACGTCCTCATGCCACTGGGGCCCCCGCAGTGCCGCCGCGCCGCTCCATTACCGTCCCGCCCGCCTGTGCCGTAGGCCCAGACCCTCGGCGGCCCTCGACATGGGCGTGGTCGAGGCCATTGACCCGGCGCCGTCCCCCTGCCCCTCGCCTGTGCCGGGGGGCTACAGGCTGCCCCGCTCCTCCAGCTACAGTCCCCTGCAGGGGAGGCCGGGGGCAGAGCTGGACCTCGGTGTGGATGATGGAGGAGTTGGGGAGGGTGGTGGGACGACAGCAGAGCGCAGGATGCCCTTAGTTGACCTGTTCTGCGAGACCTGTTCAAGGCCCTGGCTCATTGGATGGTGGGACCAGGTAGGGCTGAGACAACTTTAGGACAGAATGAAAAGTCTGCATGGTGCAGTTTTGGGTAAATGCTCTGGAAACTTCATGTACTGTTAGTGAGGCGGAGAAAACAAAAGTTATAAATGATATTAAATGTGTTTCATTTGTTTTGTTTTAAAGATAAAACATGAAATTATTTAAATACATTATAGTGTTTGGTTGTGGCTTTGAGAGGAAACTATCACATAGATATGAGAGAAAATAAAATTTCTCCATGAATCACAGGAGGGACAGAATTCATTACTTCTGCTTTGTGTTTACATGGCAGATGTGTAAACAAAAAGACTTTCATTCCTCATCCGTCCATGAATGTTGGTACATTTACACCTGGTCTGCCTCACCGCTCTATACGTAAAAAACTGTTTCAAATGTGACAAATATAGCTCAGCCATTTTTATTGAAAGCATATTAGAGTGCCACACAAAGAACACTTCCATCTTTTACACCTGAGTCATATGTCCCTCTTGAGGCTGGCTTCATCAAAGTTCAAGTGTGTGCGAGTAATGGACAAGGTTTTTGTTTTAAGTTGGAACATTTAATTCCTCCTTTAAAAACAAATCCATAGAGATGCTGCACAAAATGAAACATACCTTTCTGTCCTTTTTTTCTACCTGCATCAGAATTATCAGGTCACAGTTCAGAGCAAAGTGTGTGTGTGTGTATGTGTGTATCTGTGTGCTGTTTGTTGACCCATGACTGCTATACCATGAAAGGTATATCCCTCCTGGGTCTTTTACATGTGCAGGTGTGGAAGTGCCTACAGTCATGTGTGTACTCTGTTTCATTAGTTGGTGTCAGAGGAAGAGTGTTGTTGGTCCTGGCACCATAGAAGTGTTGGTTGGCAGCTATGACTCAGCATTACAGCAATAGAGGAGGAAAGAACAAAAGTGTATGTGTGTGGATGAGTTTTTCCTACAACGTGTGGACAATTTTCCCAAAAAATGTAGCCCTGTGGGGAACACTGCCAAGTCCCCACGGGTCCAAATGCAAATTACAGGTGTGGGGTTAGGTTTAGGACCAAGGTTTAGGTTAGTTTTAGGGTCAGGTAGGTACCTGCGTGGTTAATTTTAAAGTATATGATCAGGGTTAGACTATAAAGTCTAAAAAACATGAATGGAAATCAATGGAAGGTCCCCAAGAACAAACATATGTGTATGTGTGTGTGTGTGAGAGAGTGTGTGTGGCGGTGGGGGTTGGAGAGGTAGGTTTGGGTTGAGCCTCTGTGCCACTGGGCTAGAGCTTTCAAGGCTTTGAATGACTGGTTCTGCCAGACCACTTGCATGATTTTCTGTCACAGTAAATAAGTAGAGAGACCCAGACTGGCGAGAACCTTTCAGGAAAAAAAAAAGGCAAAAGAACCAAAAGACGATGGTGGCAAAACAAAGTGAAGCCTGAGCTAGAGGAAGATCTGAGGGTTGTAAAGGCAGCAGTTATCCTCGTGAAGAGGGGTTAGTGAGCAGGAGGGGAAACGGAGGGGAGGGCTGACCTTGGTAAAGGTCAGAGACACCTGCCGACTCCCTCAGATTGTCACCCAAACAGCCGCGGCTCGCACATCAAGCTGAAGGACTGACTGTGAGGAGGCAGTTGCTACGGCAACTGCCTCCGGTTGCCATGGAGATGGTTATGTGTGAAGGATCAGTCAGTGGGACACAGACGGAGGGGTCTGTCTAAACCACAATGTGCCTTCTCATGACTTGTCTGATAGGAAGTCATTAAAACCTCATGTTTGTCTGCGGCAGTAGAGCATCGCAGAAACGCTCGGAGAAGACTTGGAGCGGTTTCTTTCTGCGGGGATGATGTATTCACTTGATCACATTTGTGTCTGGGACCTGCAGACTGTGGCTGACGCTGCAGATGCAGAAGGAACAATACATGTAAAAATGGCACATTGCTGCGACACGTTTTTAAAAGCCAGCCAAGCCGAGGTATTGAACAGCCTGTTCTCAGCTGAGAAAAGGAGGACGGATGATTCATAATTGATTCTCACACACTTCATAGATGAGGGCGATAATTTATTTTCTCAAATTGAAATCAAAGGAATCTCTGCTGGTGTGCAAATGAAATGTAAACCGCAGTGTTAGGAATTCACGGGCCATCTCTCTGTGCTTCCACAATATAACTTCTGTGACTCACTTCTGTCTGCTCTCCCCTCAGTTCAAGAGGATGTTGAACAGGGAGCTGTCCCATTTGTCAGAGATGAGTCGCTCAGGGAACCAAGTGTCAGAATACATCTCCACTACCTTTCTAGGTAAAGCCAGCCCGGCGCCCGTTTGTCATCAAAACCCCGACAGATCGGAGGTTAAAGTGTCTGACCGTGGAGTCTTGATTGTTTCAGATAAGCAGAACGACGTGGAGATCCCATCTCCGACTCTGAGGGAAAGGGAGAAGCCCATGTGTCACATCAGCGGTGTGAAGAAGCTCACGCACAGTTCCAGCCTTTCCAACTCCACTTTGCCTCGATTCGGCGTCAAGACGGAACACGAGGAAGCTTTAGCCAGGGTGAATGAAACTGAACAACAGCACAAGAGCTCAAAACTACCCCCGAACACAAAAATGTAACATATGAGCCTGCGTTCATTAAAAGGATGCTTATCACCTGCCACTGTTTTAGATTTAGACTTAAGATCAGCTCAAGTTAAGAAAAAATGTTGTAGCTGATTTGGACAAATCTTGAAAATAAAAAGCCACACTTAGAGTATATTTTGTGAATGACTCCAAGCTGCCACCACACAATTTATAGCCCAACACCTGTAAAACAGGTGAGTTAGCCATTATTGGGTTTTACTGTGGCATCTATCTTGAATAAAGTAAACTCTAAAAGTTAATCAGTTTTAGAAGAACAGAATTATTACTTTCTACAAGTTTGACAATAAAAATACTCCATGAAATGTACCTAATTACTGTCCTCTTATCAAATCTGCTTGTTGTTCCTTCAGGAGCTGAACGACTTAAACAAGTGGGGCCTTAATATCTTTCATGTGGCAGAGTTCTCTAACAACCGACCCCTCAGCTGCATCATGTTTGCCATCTTTCAGGTGAGACAAAAGGACAAAAACTCAGCTTAAACAGTGAAGAATGTTTGGCAGCAGTCTATAAAATATCACATAAAATCCAGAGTTAACCTTCATTCTGAGCCGGTCGTTTTTACTCTTCAGGTTTTTGATGTGTGATCAGGTTTAGGGACATCAACCATTTGTTTCATTTAGACAATGAAAACCGTTTGGTTACAGATGGAACTATATTATGATGTGAAAAAAAGATTCTTACAATGTTAAAAATGTTCTTTTTCTAGCTGAGTTTCCCTGATTGGCAAAAGAATTTGCAGAAAATTGATAAATTTACCTTTAAAATCCATCAATTTGGTTCAGTTCGTATAGAAAGTTGTGTCTTTGTAAATTGATAAAGTATGTTTGTATTTATTCTAAAACCTGGACTGATCTGTAAACCTGACCCCATTGATCTGTCCTCCACTGCAGGAAAGAGATCTACTAAAGACCTTTAGGATCCCTGTGGATACTTTCGTCACCTACGTGATGACCCTGGAGGACCACTATCACGCCAATGTCGCCTACCACAACAGCCTTCATGCTGCTGACGTCACCCAGTCCACCCATGTTCTCCTATCCACACCAGCTCTAGATGCAAGTATCCCTATTAATATAATAGTTTAACAAATATTACTAAAACTGTCCAACATGAAGCTTAAAGTTTTAACAACGGCTGCTCTTTTATGTCTCTCTGACAGGCTGTTTTCACTGATCTGGAAATATTAGCAGCATTATTTGCTGCTGCCATTCATGACGTCGACCATCCTGGAGTGTCCAACCAATTTCTCATAAACACCAGTGAGTCAAATGAGATTAAAACAAGAAATAGGAATTTCCTGTTTTCTATATCATTTAACATCTGTTAACTTAAGATCTTTAAATGAACCTTGACATGTTTGGTATCAATAGAAAGCTAAGAATCTTTTTACCTAAAAGCTCCAACAAAAACAGTTTAAATGACAGTACAAACTGTACAAAATGGGATTGTTGCAAATCTGTAAATACATTACAACCAATCTGTAAAGGAAAACATTTTGACTTTTGATTTTAAAGTAAGTCAAAGCAGATATCAGAATATGTTATAAAGTGTGTTGAAAGTTTTATTTTACTTGATTTTGAGTAAATATGATTCAACTGAAGTCAAATATAATTTCTCAATATTTTATCTAATATATATGGTGACAAAATAAATGTTTGGATAATTTTTCAAAAGAACAAACATTCAATAACAAATCTTTTCAGGCAGGTAAGAAAAATTTACTAACATTTATTAATGGTACCATCGTGGTCTGTCCTGTGCAGAATGACAAAATGCAAGTTTTTTTTTACTAAAACCTCTCTAACTTTGCTCCAGTTAATTTTACCAGCATAAATCTTTGCACAAGTAATGTCTACAAGTGGATTTATGGTTTCCAAGAGTTTTTAGCCTACTTCATTGTGGTTTTAAATGGGTTATATATACTGTCAAATGCAAAAATTATTCAGACGAGAGGGCCAAAATGTAAAAAAAAATAGGTTCCATCCTCAATATCTCTAGAACAATAGCAGCTGTTTTCATATTTACACTTCTGGTGAAATCTCCCAAGTGTTAGCTTTATTTTGATACCAATATTATTTAAGTAGAGTTTGTAAATGCTGAGATACACTCAATTACATTTCAGCATGGTATTTCGAGCAAAAACATCAAGAAACCCCCTTATCTGCACTCTTGAATGGGGTTGACTCCAGAAGTTAATCATGTGTAGAAGTTCTTACTATGGTCACTTTCTAAAGTTTTGATAAAAATATGTTCAGTAGTTTATGAGATATATTGCTAAAAGACACTCACGTACACGCAGAAATAACTTGATGTGTTTTTTTTTAAACATAACGTAAAATAACAACAACTACACTGTTGTAATTCTCAGTGCTTTATTAGAAAATATCTTATTAGATCATAACACATATTTATCTGTACACTGCTCATCTGAAAACAGTGTTCTCCTAAAGTGTGGGCAGTGGTGAGAGTACAGTGAATAACTGAGTAATTCATGTGTGTTGCCTCAGACTCCGAGTTAGCCCTGATGTATAACGATGAGTCTGTGTTGGAGAACCACCACCTGGCTGTGGGCTTTAAGCTGCTTCATGAGGAGAACTGTGACATCTTCCAGAATCTTAGCAAACGGCAGAAACAGAGCCTGAGGAAACTGGTTATTGATATGGTGAGGTGTCCTTCTTGTTTTGAAATCTAATCTCATGTGTCTTCATCCATCCTTTCTCCACTTTTACCTCTTTAATTTTGAAATCCCTTGTGGGTTCTAGGTTTTGGCTACAGATATGTCCAAACACATGAGTTTGTTGGCAGACCTCAAAACGATGGTGGAAACCAAGAAAGTCACGAGTTCTGGAGTGCTGATGCTCGACCATTACACCGATCGAATACAGGTGCATTTTCAAGTCGTTCACTCTTACTGCTACTTACATTACAAAAGCAGTGAAGTAATAGTGTTAAAAACATTAAGATGTAGTCAAAACTTGCCTAGGCCTTAAAAGAATGCATTTTATTCTTCACAGAGTTCTAAAGTAAGATCATCTCAGACCTAGGGGTGCAAAAACACCTGTATCTGTATCGAATCATTCAATAAAGTGCTTAAGTTAAATACACACAAACAATACAGATTTTTAAATTTTATTTTATCAACTTGTCTTCTGAAGCTGCTCTGTGTTGAAGGATCAGTGGATCTGTTCGACTACTCCACCTAGGCTGCATTGTCGAGCGTAGATCCACTGAGAAACTTGCTGTTTCAGCAACATTTAATTCAAAAACTGTACTTTTGAGGTTAAACAAATGTTCATAAATAATTTCATTAAATTACAAGTTAGGAAGAGCATAGAAATGTTTTTTTCTTTTTGGTATTGAATAAATATGGAACCGTGACACTAAGGTATCGAACCAAACCGAATTGTGAATTTTCTGTATTACTGCACCTTTGCTCAGATCCATTGCGCTACGTGACGTAGCTGCGAAAGCTCATCAGAACCGTTCTCTCATGTATAACTTTGTGCAGGTGTTGAGAAACATGGTGCACTGTGCCGACCTGAGCAACCCGACCAAACCTCTGCCGGTGTATCGACAGTGGACGGAGAGGATCATGGAGGAGTTCTTCAGGCAGGGAGACAAGGAGAGGGAGCGAGGGATGGAGATCAGTCCCATGTGTGACAAACACACTGCGTCGGTGGAAAAAAGTCAGGTGAACGATTAGCAGGGAAACACGCACATGCATAGGGATGTCACACAGCTGGATTAGTGTTAGCGCTGCAGGTGGCGAGCTTTTAGCTCTGATCGCTGCAGTCGACCTCCTACATTTTTAATGCTGACACCAGAGTGCTGGCTGAGAACGAGTCAATCATTTCCCCCCTCTCTCTTTTTGTTTGGCTATAGGTGGGCTTCATTGACTACATAGTTCACCCTCTTTGGGAGACGTGGGGGGACCTCGTGCATCCCGATGCCCAGGAAATTCTCGACACCTTGGAAGACAACAGGGACTGGTACCAGAGCACTATCCCACAAAGCCCATCCCCGCCTCCCGTGTGCCAGGACAAGGAGCTGAACGCGTGCAGAGACAAGTTCCAGTTTGAGCTCACCCTGGAGGACAGCTCGCAGACAGAGCAGGGGCACGACGAAGACGAACACGCGTTGAACCACGTGGCGCAGGACTGCGGCGACACGGACGAGGAGGATAAAAGCAAAGACAAGAAGGACATAATGGCAGAGGAGAACGAGGACATAATAGAGGAAGAAGAAGACGAGGTGCCGATGGAGGAGGAAGACGTAGAAGAAGAGCAGAAAAGTCAGCTGGGCCAGGGGTCTGACAAGGAAAGACTCTATGACACAAGTCCTGTAGAAGAAGAGGAGGATTCTTCTTCTCAAGCTGAAGATACATGAGACCCGCTCCTGTATCGCCCTCTTGCACACGTTCTCTCGTTTAATCTTAAAATGGCCAAACCAAGAACAAATAAAAACTGCAACGACAATACAGACCTTTAAATATATTTTTCAAAAAGGGAATAAACTAAAAACCTGCTTAAAGAGAAGCTAATTACACAGCAACTGTAGATTTGGAGTGGTGTGTTCTTTGACTGATTTCACGATGGACAAACAGGAACTTAGGAGACCGTTACTGATTAGGTGGGGGGGAGCGCGTAGCACTCTGAGGACTGGAATGCACATAGATAAACACACATGAAATCACACACAAAAACACAAGAAGAAAGAAGTCATGTGGAAAACACCAATGCAATGTGACCTGAATGCAGCTGTCATGCAGTGCGGTTGCAGTTTATATGTATCCTGTTTGTTTTTGGACATGCACAAATAGACACAATTATTTGCACAGATACACACACACACACACATGCACCCACACACTTGACTGTATGTTTGTATGTGTGCATTTAAACAAAAGGACATTGATCAGTAATGAATATCTTTGGGAAAAAGCCATCCCTTCTTGGTGTGTTAACTAGTGTTCAGTCAGTATTAGTAATTCATGTCTGTTAGAATCTCAATAGAAGCTGCTCTCCTCAGAGAAGCTCCAGTGACTTTTTTTCCATTTCTGTCGGAAATAAGAATAAGAAAAATCCACAGAGTTTGGAGGAGACGAGGGGGCGACGCTGAAGCGGTGAGAAGAAAGATGCTGCGATGAAAGGGGCCGAGAGGTCCCGTATCCTTTTTTCCCTTTACAAGGAGAGTGCTACTGGTGCAAGATGGCTCTGTGCCTTTTTGAAACACCAGCTTCCTGAACGGAGCTGTCGTAAAGCAATGCATTGTGGGACAGGACAGTCTGATTTTGTTCTTGTTTTTTTTATTGTCTTGTTAAAGATCCTTCTCCGCTGTTCATGGTATCGTGGTGTGCAACTCACAGTTTCTGTGGTGATATGTTTTTTGGACTGTAAGTCTTCCTTTGTTGCTCTTCTGGTAATATTACGACTCAGAACTCTAGATGCAGAGCAATCACTGACATTGCCATAACCACCAGTGGACTTTTTTTAAAGTTTTATTTTCCCTCTCTTTTTTTTTTTTTTTTACTTTTATTCAGAGAATAAGCCATGTGATGCTTTGAAGCATACGTTTTTTTTGCCTATTTTATATTTAAAAGTTACTGAATCTGTTGGCGGGACACAGATTTATTTCATCAGCGGAACAAATGTTCAGTTGTTGTCGTCTCACACTTAGTCACTGTTTGTGTTTTTGTATCCTCATACGTGACAATTCTCACCAAAGTTAAGGATGAGAAACTTCCGTGGTTGGAAGGAAATTGTTTGAATAAGGAAATCAGGGAGGCAGAATGTCAGGGAGAAAGGTGTACAACTTAGCCAAATGGAGGTCTGGCGGTCCCTAATCATCCTTGCTATGTTTGATGGTTTTTTTGCCTTAATGTCAGATGCAGGATACATACCTACCAGTATGTAGATTTATAAAAAATATTAAAGATATCTTAGTCTATTTATATTATGTCTGTATGCTTATTTATGTATTGTTGTGTCTAGAAACGATGTGTTTTGCATTTGGAGGGAAAGGGAAAACAGTGCTGCCAGTTCTTTTTGTTGTTCCTGTGCTCGGACCAACATAAAAAATGTCTTGTTTTCTTTTTCGAATCAAGATCTGAAATCTATCCGAGCACAATTAAAGGAAAGGAATTAAAACCGATCACTGTTAAGTGAGCTACATTTAGAGACAGCGGGATGTTGAAGATGTTATCGGTCACTCATTAGTGTCATGTTGTGGAGCGGGGTCCAGGATTCGATCGACGCGGCTTAAATGGCTCACTTTGTTTTAGGCGTTTGTTTTCCACAGGGTAAAAGAAAAAAAAAAGGAAAAGAAAGAAACGAATACAAGTGTGGTTGTTTTAAAGGTAAGGGCACGTTTCTGCAGGTCAGTAACTGAGCTTATCTGAAGACACCACAGCTTGACGGAGGCCTGCATGTGAGCTGCGAAGCCGCCGTGAAGGCTTTCCATCTCATAAAAAAAATGGGAATCCATAATTTCTATTACGGTTAAAAGGTTCCCATTATGCACAGGCCTTTTTACTTTCAACGTGTTTCGTTGTTTTTGTGGCTCCCTGTTCTGTCATAAGCTATAAAAACATTAATATTTAATTGCCATACAAACACAACACTGTAGCAATTGTTTCTTAATAGGGAAATTATTCAATTAAGTGATTGCTGCCATTCTTTTTAAACAATGAAAAGAAAATAATGGAAAGTGTTTTCTTTGACCAGTTTGTGTACAGTTTATTTTTCTATCATGCTGGTGGATGGTCGGGGAAAAAATGAATCACGTGTCAATGGTTTAGCTATAAGCATTGTCACTCTTGTATATAATGTAATAATGTATTGTAAATGAAAATTTTATCCCAGTCAGAATGATTGACAAACAGCCACTTAAAATGAACCACTGAGGCACAGCAAGCCACAGAGTCACTTTTTCCATTCTTTACATTGCCTCACTTGTGATAACTTTTCTGTTATGACTTTTAATTGTGCACACTTATTGTTGAAATTATTACCAGCACTTTATTTACATCAAGTTTTCAAGGCTGAAAGTGTGTTTCAGGTAGTGCTCAGTCTGGTTAGGGCAGCAGTTAATCATAGTTAAAGAAACTAGCCATCTTCTATAAATATTCATGTAAGATTAAATTTGTTTGACCAATAAAGTCAAAACAAAGCTGATGTAATTCCATAAGTTTAAAAAAAATGACATGTCCTTTTCTAACTTGGCCATCTCCAGCACCATCCCCACCTCTATTTCTTAGTAAGTTTAAGCCTGATAGCCTAAATGTTTGTCCCATGGTGGCCTACTTAGCCAGTTCCCATTGGTGTTTCTGTCAGGTTAATGTTATTGCAGACTGACTTTATTTAAAATAAAAATAAAAAGAAGAACTCTGGGCTTTAACATTGATTTGTTCATCAGTCAGAGAGATCATTCAAGTGGGGGAATAAAACGTGAAATGATTGTAATATTTGTAAATGAACTTGCTGTAATGTGTAAAATGTGTCCAAGTTATTTTTTATTATATTATTTTTATGAAAGTTTTTTTTTTTCTTCTTGACAAAGCTGAGGTGTCATTTTGTGAATAAATGCATTTAATAAGCAAAATCTATATATAAAACAATCCTATAGTATATCAGTATATTTTTCTTTTATTTCACTGTTCGGTACTGTAAAGTGTGTTAAAATACAAATAAAGCAAATTTTTTTATATTAAAAGAAACACTGTGGTTCACTCCTTATTTGCAGGAGAAAAGGCCTGATGCCATTATTTTAAATAATTAATTTTTGGAAGCAAACAATAAAGGTTGATAAAAATGTTTTTGTAAACAACAGCAACAAAAAAAGTCAACAGAGGTACTGTACCTTGTGCTTGCTTACTGGCATGAGATGGCTGCAGTCTGCAGCACAAAACAACTCTAACAGCTGGCTCTCCACCAATCACAAGAAAGAAAATAAACAGTGTCGTCCAATCAACGTGAAGAACGTCAAGAAAAAAACGCGCATGCGCCATTTTAATACGGAACTAGCTAGGTGCTGCTATCTGGTAGCTTTTACGTTTCTCGAAAAAAGCTAAATTAAATTATTTGCCTCTTTATATTTAGCGGTTTGGGTAAGTTTTTACACTTAATGTATCGTGTAGTTATCATATAAATATGTGCAGAGGTAGCATATTTAACTAATAATTTCTTATCTGCATTGATTTTTAGCCTAATTGCTTGTTCAATCGTTAGCCATATTGCTAGCGTTTCAGTGAGTTGTCGGTCTTTCTCGGATTACATTAGTTTTTTTTTCTCTCGACTGACCTGCACATTTTAAATGTTTGACAGGTGATTTCGGAGCTGCTGCATTCTGCTGTTTGTGAATATGTCCGGCCAGTATCTGGTGCTACTTCTTGTGTTCGGAGGAGTCTTCTGTGTGGAAGTTCAACGTCCTCGCGGTGTCCCTTTATCAAGTAAGCGATTATAAAATGAGTTGTAACTAAAGTACGTCCACGAACTTTTTTTTTAAAATTTACTTTACGCCAAGGAAAACAATTATATATATTTATAACAATATATTTTATAAGGTGGATTTCATGACGCAATGTTCATCCATTTTTTTATAAAATCATAGAAAGGCCGCTGTATGAAGAGGGCAAACCTTTTACGTGTCTGGATGGATCCCGCACTATTCCCTTTGACAGAGTAAATGATGACTACTGTGACTGTCAGGATGGGTCTGATGAGCCAGGTCTGTATGCCCTGGATGCTGAATATTAAATTGATGCTATCCTTGCAACATTTTTAACTAAAATCAAAGTTTGACAATACTTCTCTTTTGTTTGAAAACCTTTTATATTTCAGGCACTGCAGCTTGTCCTCATGGCAGCTTCCACTGCACCAACGCAGGTTTCCGACCAACATTCATTCCTTCCTCTCGGGTCAATGATGGAATCTGTGGTATGGATTTTAATCTGTTAAGACTGTAGTTTTTCAGGCATGTTTTATTTTGTGTAACACCTGTATATTCTTTTTTAGACTGCTGCGATGCTACAGATGAGTATAACAGCGGTGCTGACTGTCAAAACACCTGCAGGTGGGAATTTTTCTTCAACTGGTTTGATTTATAAGTAAATGGAATGAAATTTTATTGAATTTTAAAAGGTTAAATATTGTGTCATATTTTAAAAATGTTTGTGTTTTGCAGGGAATTGTGGCGTAAAGAGAAGGAGAGCATGGAGAAGCTGGCAGAAATAGCAAAGGAGGGCTTTTTGCTCAAACAACAACTTATCCAGGAGGCTAAAAGAGGTCTAGAGGAAAAGAAGGTGTGAATAGTACAAACATTTGTTTAGTTTGTATGAAAAGTTAACATTGTTGGTTAAATTGGTCATTTTACTTTGTTTTAACAGGGCAAACTGACAGAAGTCCAGAACAGTAAGAAAGATCTGGAAGAGAAGGTGGAGGCTTTGAGAATGGTTAAAGAGACAGCAGAGCAACCAGAGAAAGAAGCTAAAGACCGCCATCTGAAGGCCTGGGAAGGTAAAAGTTTGATTTGAGAAGTATACCACCACCTACTGTGTAAAAGGGTTATTGCACCACACTAGATTCGTTGTGTCTTTCCTGGTTCTTGATAATGTTCTACAAACAACTAACAGTTTTGCCATTATTTACAAGTAATCTAACATTTTTTTTTAGAATTGTTAAGGTTAGAAATTTCAATATAAATGTTGTAATTTATAAATATATTCAGGGTATTTCATATTTTGTTTCAGAACAAAAAGCTGTCATTCACATGGAGAAAGATAAGGCTAGAATGGCTGAAGTGTTTCTTGAGCTGGATGGTGATGGAGATGGCTTGTAAGTACTGTTTAATCCCCAGAAATAAAAGTTTTATTAATAAGGGAAATGTTTAGTTTGATAAAGCCTATCAGTGACTGCTACAAGTCTGCTTACTGTTTTCAGATCATTGGCTTTATTTATTTCTTTGATTTTGTGTGTCAGTGTCTCAGTTGCCGAGCTTCGTTCTCATTCTGAGCTTGATCAAAATTCTGATGGTTCGTTCACCGAAGCAGAGGCTCAGGTATATATATCTTCCCTAATTATTGCCTTTTATTGTAATAATGTAATAATTCTACATGTAATGTTTTCAAAAGCTGCAGCAGATCTTGAGGAGCTAAACCTTACAGAATGAACACATTTTCTTTGATTTGTGTAGGAACTGTTGGGAGGAGTGGACAAACTGGACACAGCAGGGTTTGAGTCAGTGTGGAGTAATATCAAAGAAAATTACACGTCAGAGGTAAGAATCTTTAGTTGTTCTTCTATTGAACAAAAAACTTGTTTTTCTTACTTTTGTGTCCATCTGCAACAGTCAAACACAGATGCCCCAGCACCTGTGGAACCTCCACATGAGGAAGTAAAGGAACCAGTCTCTGACAATGACTCAGAACCTTATCCTGATGATGAAAACCCAGAGGAAGAAGAGGAGGAGGAAGATGAGGACGATGACGAGATGGACGATGGGGATTATAAAGTAAATTTAGCACCTACAGGAATATGATGTTGTTTGTTTCAGTGAAGAACTAAGGTCTTTGTTTTGTTTTCAGTCTCCTCCTCCAACAGAAACTCATGTAAAGAAGGATGACGATGAAGATGGGACTATGCCACCCTATGATGAAGAAACACAGAAACTTATCGATGGTGAGTGTTTCCAGTCAGTACTAATAAGCTGAGTCATATTACCATATAACAAATGAATCACCATGAAAATGAGTTAACTGTTGCAGTAACTAATATTTTCTAGAATGTGTTGCTTTTATATGACAACTTTATTCGTATTTAAAATGGCTAGTTATGATAAAGTTGTGACTAAATTCCCTTCTGATTTTCAGCTGCTCAGAAAGCCAGAGATGAGTTTGATGAGGCTGAGAAATCTCTGCGAGAGGTGGACGACAACATCAGGTACGTTTCAGACTGAATGGGATTTTACCAGGGTTGGGCAAAATCGTACTAAGTGCATTTAATCGTCATCAATATAATAATAATATTTGCTGATTTGCAATTACCGCAATTAGTGCCATGTGATGATATGTTTTCATGTGCGATGCACTCTCACTAATGAGCCTGTGACATATTGCATTACTAAAGATCTGTTACCTCTCAACATTGTGGAAAGGGTGAGATTTAATTCACCTAAAAATACATTTCACTTTGGGTTTTGTCTTTAGAAACCTCGAAAAGGAAATTTCGTTCGACTTTGGACCAAGTATGGAGTTTGCCTACTTCTACAGCCAGTGTTATGAGCTGACAACTGGCGAGTAAGTTCATTGCCTGACTTTGGAAAAGGTTTTATATAGAAGTTCGTACTGAATAAGTTATTTGTTTTCTTACAGGTATGTCTACAGACTCTGTCCATTCAACAGAGTATCCCAGAAACCCAAGTATGGTGGATCAGAAACTAATTTAGGGTAAGATGAACTAAACATTTGCTTGTATATTTGTTGTTGTTGTTTTATTTTAAAACATATTTGATTCATTTTGTATGTGTCCCTATTTTCCTCCACTAGATCATGGGGGAAATGGGCAGGTCCTGAGGATAACGTCTACTCTGTGATGAAGTATGAGCATGGAACAGGATGTTGGCAAGGCCCCAACAGATCCACCACTGTGAGTCTCAGTCATCATTTAATAGGGCTGCACAATATATCGAAAATTTATCGTCATCGCAATAATAACCTGTGCAATATGCATATCGCAACAACTGCA
>JARVGW010000194.1:13611056-13657294 GCA_031762495.1 Anablepsoides rubrolineatus
TCGCAAGTCATATCGTCATCGCATTATTAAGCACTGTTATCGCACATCGCAGGTTTTCCTAATATCGTGCAGCCCTATCATTTAATGCATCTTTATTTTGATCTGTCAGGATAAAGCATCGTAAACATCTTTGTGTAATGCCTCAGGTTAAGTTAACATGCGGGACAGAAACGGTCGTGACGTCTACGTCGGAGCCCAGCCGCTGTGAGTACCTGATGGAGTTCACCAGCCCTGCTGTGTGCCAGGAGCCCCCTCCAATGACCTCTGACCCTGATCATGATGAACTGTAGATGTGCATCATTTGTGAGTAATAAAAACGTCTTTCTTTCTTTTTGAGAAAGCTTATTTACTATTTCTGCCATAATCTCACCATCTTATGTGGTGGTCCCTTTAAAATCCTATAATGGGCAAGAGTTATTTTGATTAGTTATGTTTTTAGTGTTTATACATGAAACTTGGGATTATTTCATTATTTCTTTTTGGTGCAAGCAGGAACAAAGTCAAGAAATTTTCCAAATTGTTTCCAAGAAAATTATGTCCAGTTAAAGGTTCATATTAGAGAAGCAGAAAAATAAGGGTGTGAGAACCTAATGGGGGCTGATTTATTTATTTTTGTTCAGAGTCTTAACAATTAACCATTGTTTATCATGGTGTGCAATTACTCAGTGTTAACAAAACTGATATTTATTATAATTTATGTAATTATGCGTCCACCGGGGACAGTTTGTCATTTTGCACTTAATGATGATTTGCTAATTGTTGCACTGGTGTAAAGTTGAATTTATATTTGATTTTACAATATTAATTTGATGTTTGTAACTGAAAAAACATTTTATTTTGGCCTTTCAAGCTTGCCTCTAAGGGAAAATTGATGTTACTACAAAAACATATCTAAAATAGTATTTCATCAAATAAAAATAAATAAATAAACTGTATTGCATCAGTGTAACCTTTTTCCACATATTCTCTGTGTTTAATCTTTAAATAATTAATTTGGTTTAGTTAAATTTTCCATGTTATGTAGATAATACCGTAGACTAGAAATGAATAAATTAAATATTCTGATCATGCTAACATGTGTGGCTCTGCTACAGCACAAATGAGATTTTATAATTTTGCCAGATCAAACCCAAATATAACTGATAGTTAAATATTATGATGCAAATGTATTTTTTGTCACAGTCACTTTTACCTTCACTGCCCTGCTGTTGAACAAAAAATAAAAAATACATGTGAACGTATGTGTGTTCTGTTTTGCAGGTTGCTTTTTAAGGGACCAGTCTTTTCAGCAACACAAACTTTCTACTGCTTCACTTTTGGGTTTGTTTGCTTTTCAATGTAAAATTTTGTGGAAATTCCCATGAATTTATATCTTATTCAACACTTTTATCCCCCACTCCTACCCAATGTGTTTGCTCTAGTGTTCTATGCAAAATACAGTGTCGTCCTATTGTTCTCAAATAAAGTTTTGCTCATTTAACCTTTAATTGGTGTCTACCTTTATTAATTTATACCGGCTTAAAATATACCAATATTTATCATGTTGGTCAAAAGTTTAGAAACTAAGACATGAGTCATTGCATCTTGTGGCTTAGAGGCATATAAAAAAAAAAAACAATTGTTCCACTTTTGTTTCTATAAATGCATGTGAGTCAACCTTCAGTGTTTAACAAGTCAAAAATTATAGTAAATAACGAGTCATTTGTATTTGTAACTTTCATTTTATTTTATTTTTTTTCTGGCATGTAAAGTACAAATAATTAAACAATTCCATGAAAAAGTCTTCAAGCGTCTTCAGCTGAAATCCCAGTAATAAATATCCTAGTCTAAACTGAAAGGTTTTATTTATTCCTTTATCATTTTGTTCTTTGTTTAAATTTGACTTTGTCTGTTTGGTCGTGTTTGGAAGTATGAGATTTAGTAGTTTTGTGCTCTGCCGGCGTTGGCGCCAGCAGAATCATTTGATCGTTTTCACCTTTTTGATTTGTTCTACCACTCCAGGAAAATGTAAGAAAAAACATCACTAAGTTACTGCGTCCCCTCTTCTAAATAAATAGACACAAAATACAGTTGAGAAACAGAAGGACCACTCACCCCTTCACTACTCTAGAGACTCCCAAGAACACCATCCTGCAGCTTTTTGGAGCTCTGGAATAGTTGCTTTTTCCAGAGCTCTAGGCTGTTCTTTTTATTTTCTTTCAAATGCACACAGAACACTTGATTTAATAGCACAAATTGATTCAGGTGGTCTCACAATTTAAAACAGTAATACAGATTTTTTTTTTGGTAAATTGAACCAATCATCAAAACAGGAGAGCATCTTGTGAGCAAATCGAACTGTTCACAACAGTCGCTGGACCCCGAAAAAAGGCCCGGAGTCTCGCTAAAGGGGCCGTTCCACGTCTCAGGGGTTTATCGAGTGGTTGGAAAAACAAGACTGTGATTAGATTAAATAATTAAAAGATTTTCATTTAACAAGACAAACAGAACACAGGCAGTAAAGGCATAACATCTAGCACACAGCATGTATGTTTATACACTTCAATTAGTTAAATATAGCAGTGCATTCTTTGACTATGGAGAACGTTTCCAAATCGTACTTCTAAAGCTGTTTTTTTCTATTTGTCCCCCTTTTTAAGAAACAGAAAAAAAATGGTGTTACCACAATTTTGGCAAACTTAAAATCTTTAAAACTTGCAAATATAAGGAAATAAACCATAAATATACACAAAACATACTTTACACGAGGCAAGAATAATAATAATAATAATAAATAGTTTTTAAGTTAATAAGTTAAAACTACAAGCTTAAAGTCGCCCAAATAATACAAGTTTGTTGGCGCTATTTTGAAATTTTTTCTGTTTAAATTATTTTATGTTGCAACAAAAGCTACCACAGACTTTACAAACACAATTGAACACAGTTTGATTGAAACAAAATGAAACAAAAAAAAAATCTAACTAAGTCTAAAATCTGCATACACTGTAAAAACTGCAACTAATAAATGGAAGAAAAATAACAAACTTGTTACCCAATCGATGCAACCAAACGTAATCTTTGACCCATGTGTGTTCTCTATGGCAACATCAACAACACAAATACACTAATTTAACAAGTGAGTCTTGATATGTAAAATGAAATTAATAAATTACAGGAAAATGATATTTGAAATTGACATGGGCTAAAACTGATGTTATATTCGACGGTATTCCTTTTTTCAAATTGGTTGAGAGATAGTTGTTTTAGGTCAGCCAATTATGCACTTTGAGCTTGCATGGTCAGAGCACAAATTAGGGACTAAGGAGGTGATCATGGAGGTTTAAAGATCAGAGCTCTCGTTCTTCGATTTCTCAATGAGTCTGTTCGTTTGGATGCTTTTGCCTGAACAGATGCTCCTTTCACAAATCCGCAAACCATTTCAGTGTGACATTTCTTTTATTTTTTTAAAAATATATATCATTTGTTCTCAGTCAATATAAAAACAAAGCACATTGCACTTACTGTTCCATAGGAAAGTTTTTTTGTCTTTTTATTTTTAAATGAGTATTGTTGCTCAAGCAGTGTAGTACTGTTTCCTGCCATAGTCCTTGGCTCTCTGCCATACATCAGGTGTGGGTCTTTGTATAGGTGTGAGGTTAGTTCAGACTGTGGGTTTGGGTTTTGTGGGGGATGACTGTGTCAAACCGGACATGGCTGGGTAAACGACTCCAGCTGCAGTTTAGTGTGGCCTGTTATCTCAGTTGTTCCTAATGGCTGTCACTGGGCTCAGCAAGTGCTCAGTCTTACTGTGCTATTGCTTGCAAATTGCTCGAACCAAATTAGCAAGATTAGACCATCATTTGGTCAGAATTCGCAGGGGGCGGTGAAACGTATGAGTCAGATCAAAAGATGTCAAAGTATTTGCAATGTTTTAAAAGATAAATACGAAGCAGATGAGTTAAATGTCGGGGGAAATACATTAGATGGATGCAATGTTTTCTTTTTCATGGTCGAGGTGAATCGATTCTTTTGATATGATTTTTTTATACTGCATGTCGTGTGCAAATGGGATTGTTTGCATTTATTTGATTATAGCATTTGGTATAGTGTTTTTTTTTTTAGATTTAGAAATGAAAACTGATGCGCGTAACTCATATGTTCTAAAGTAATCAACTCAAATCGCAGAGGGTCTCCGTTCAATAAATAACATCGATTTGTACAGCAATTACTCAGAATAATATAGTTAGTTTAACCTTCTCGGTACTGACTTGCAAAGCAATTCTTTGGCAAAAAAATCTAATTGATCTAATAAAGATTTAAGCTCAGTTTCTTTTGCGTCTGCATTGCTGTTTTGAATCTGTTTTGTTTGCAAGCAGCGATTCAAATTTCGAGCCAGTCTCGCTGCAGCTTTGTCTGGGATTCTCAAGTCGTAGAACTTCTTTTTGCTGTGCTGTCATCGAAGCGACACCATGCACAACTTTAAGACAAAAGATGGAGGTGCATCTTAGGTGCTCAAAGATATACAGTAGATGTGTCTGTCAGGTCGTAACCAAGCTGTTTAACTGAGTGTCTCTGATTTTTTTTTTTCCTGTCAGATTTCAGTTTCTTTCTATTTTGATGGTTAGACTATTAAGTTGGAGGGAGATGCACGATTCCTTCGCCCCCTCCCTAAATCCCCACCCAAACACAGCACACTTTTTTTTATTCCTCTTGCTCTGCAAAGATCAGAGGGTTTTAAAATAAAGCCATGCGATGTCCCAATTTTTCCAAGCTTAAGAATCTGTAAAAATTCAGCACAAGGTCTTGTTTCCTTTGTATGTATAAAAATAGATCATCTTTAATGTAATCCTTTTCAAAGAGATCGTCCTCTTTGGCTAACACAGCGTCACTTAGAAAAGCAAAAGCAAAACTGACTTGAATGAAGGTGACCTTATTTAATCTTTTATCAAGTGCCGATGTCTTGATATTAAAAGACCAAAGCTCTCCACGTGGTGAATCGTAAAAGTCTGGGGCGTAACAGACACTTCAAGCCAGAAGAGTTGGCCTTTATTGTTCCATGAAAGGTGCCATAAATAATCCTCATGCTCCTGGGTTAGGGATATTTAAAACCGGTTATTTTTGTGATCGTGCCAAACAGATCTGAAGTGAATTCATAAATACTACTTCTATTGCGAACAGAAGTTGAGTTACGACACTCATTTGCGAGCGTGATGTTGTACAGTCGTGTTTTTCGATGTTTCCTGGAAGCTTGTGTGGAATCGAAGGGTCTTAAAGTAAACATTTGGCAAAGTGGAAGGAGTGTTTCCACTTAATGGATCGGTGATAATTGATACGTAGACAGATATCAAGTACAGATATGACTCCTAGTCACGTTTAAACGTCAGGTCAAGTTACTGCAGATGCTACTTAAATGTAAAATATGTCCTTATTTGTTCAGGGAGCCTCGATTTCATTACTAACCTTTGCTTCTTTTCACTTTCGAATCATTTTCAAGCGAAGTTTTTTGCAGCTATGAACAGTAACATTCAAATCTTGTGATCATGGATAATATAAGTTGCCAGGTATCGACATCACGTTTGCATTTTCGCTTGACCATTTGACACCTTCAGTTTAAAAGGATCTCACGCCAGGCCATCGCTGACCATGCCTGGCAGGATAAAGCACGAAAAATACACAGAAAAAAAAAACCTGGTATTTTCCTCTGCTGTGGCTGCGTTATGATGAAATCGTTTTTCCCCTCACACTCGTCGCTCTCTTGCCCAGCAGAGAATTACTAATGAACATCATCGCCATGGGAGCGCTGCTGTTCTACTCTAAGTTCACAGACAGTCTGCTTCTATGAAATCTATCGCTTGGATGAGATTAGAAGAAAAAAAAAAAGAAATACAGCTTTAGAGGACTAAATATGTGCGATTTCTGAACTGTGTTTCTGGGAAGTGTCTTATTATGGTGTGAGATTGTGATGCTGAGAGTGATTCTGATGGCCTTCGAACAACTCTTTTTCTTGACCGTTATTTTCCATTGAGCTAAATTGTGTTGGGTTTGAGCTAACAAGCTCTGATATAGTAGAGGGAATGCCTTTTATTCTATAGGCACCACCTAATGCAGGTCAGGAAACAGTAGTCAAAGTTTCTAGAAAATGCTTACATACTCGGCTATTATAACCACCTTAAATATTGAATATATAGTAATATTTTAATAGACGTATATAAGAGAACACTGTTTTTTAGTTTTATTTTCTTTGATCTAAAAAAACCACTGATTCAAAATGCCCAAGTGTAAAAAAAGTGACTACATCCCCCTCCAGCAAGATAATTGGAGAGATGGCGGGGGGGTAAGAGTTTGGGTAAAATTGCACATATTTGATTTTTGATCATTTCGTTCATCAGTTGTCGTTATTTGCCTGAATTCAATCAAAGCATTCCGTACACATTCTCTGTCACATTCGTTAGACTGTCTTCTAAATAGATAGCTCTTGCCCCCACCCCGAAAAACCAGCTATGTACCCCTTCTAATTCAATCCAGGCAAATATAGGGAAGGACTAGCATGTTGTGTAAAGAGAACAAAAGAAACTCCTCTAGTGTGTTTGTTTGAAACTCTGACTCACCTTTTGCTTGGATATGTTTTGTGTGATGCGTGTGTATGTATATGTGTGCCTACACGTCTGTGTTTTGTGGTTTCTTTCTTATGAATTTGTGTGAGATCATGTCAGAGAGAGACTCAGTCCAGGCCCATGTAGAGTGACGACAGGGAGCTTAGATACGTCTCCCTGTAGGTTGAACGAGCTGGTACTAGCAGCCTCTCTTTCAGGCCTTGTGCTGCTTGCTGGTCTTGAAGGAAACCTGCAGCACGCGATCACCCAGGCGGTAGCCGTTTAGGCTGGCGATGGCCATGGCGGCTTCGTCGTAGTTGGTCATCGTGACGAAGCCAAAGCCCTTACATTTGTTGGTGGTGAAGTCACGGATGACTTTGACATTAGTGACGGCGCCAAAAGGCCCAAAGAGCTGCCACAGGACGCTCTCGTCGGCTTCGGGCGACAGGTTGTAGACAAAGATGCACCAGCCGGCTCCGGTGGGACCGGTGAGGTTGACCCCGGCCAGACTGGTCATGCTGTCAATGGTGATGGGGGAAAATCTGGGGAAGAGAGCAGGAGAACTACCATGGGTGTCATTCTGAAGTTCCACACAGCATTCAGCTCTTTCTATCTACACTTTGTTTTATGAAAAGGTGTCTGGGAGAAATGATGGTTTGTGGAGTCTGGGGACCCCCATCTCCATCCCCCTCTGCAGTGCCGTAAGTAGATCTAAATGTGTGGGCACCGCAGTGGCTCCAAACTACCTGCTTTCATACAGAATGACGCTGTGTGCCCCTGAGACAAGACACCCACACAATGGTGCATATTTTCTCTGCTGACCAGAGTCTCTGGAAGGATTAAATGCATGAATCACAATGTTGAACAGAAATCACAGTTTTGGAACAAAACACAGAAACCTAGAGAGGGATGAAAAGCAAACTGGATTCAAATCATACAAAAAACAAAACTAGAGCAAAACAGAAGAGACGCAAACGGAATCTGGTATGTCCATGCTGGTGAAAAAAGGGAACATTAAAGCAACTGAAACCAACAATGTTAGTTCATAAATAAATACAGATAAATTATTTGTAATTAAATCAAAAGAACGAAAAGGTTAAACAAAGCCATGCCAGAATACCCTGCTGTTAAAAAGCTGCCTCAGTAGCTACAATTGGAGAGTATTTTGTTGCTGTTGTGTTCTCTAACATGGGAAAATGGGCTGTGGCTAGTATAAATCATGGCCATTATGTCTCATTTTAAAGATGAAGTCAGCATGTGGTATTCCGGGCACTTTGTTTGAGGTTTAACTTTGGCGTGAATGCTTTTGAAAGTACACCTTTGACATTTACCTCTTGACTCCGTAGCTGGCGTTTAGTAAATTGTCGAGTCTGCAACGCAAGAGGGAGAGTGAAGGGGGTGCAGAGGTTAGTTATGGGATCTACAAGGAAGGGTGGGGGGCTTTCATGGTTAATATGTAGCTCCATCATCAGCTGTCCTCCAGAGGGCAACCTTCACTTCAACGCACTTCCAAACCATCCACCCACAAAGTTATGACGAGTCATACTGCTGCTGATATTTAGTGTTTATACTGAGTCATTTAGTAGCTTTAATGTCAAATAAACATCGGCCATTATACATCTACTTAATTAAAAATGTATACATTCAAATGAAAATCGTTCGCCCCCAACAGTTTCTTTGAGATTTCTTCACAAATAATAATACCTAAAGACTTTAATTTACAAAACTGCATACTTCATTACATTAGCATGTAAATATGTAGTCGTTTCAATTCATTTGATGCCTATAAAGCCTTAAACAGTAAAGGCCCTTTTCAAATGTAATTAATGTTATTCTTAAACCTGGAAAAATCTAGTGTCTTACATTGTGTTTGAGCTGTTATTTGGATCTGGTCCCTTTCCCAGTGAAGGGATCACACTGCAGTTTAAAAGAAAGTCAGAGAAAAAGAGTGAGAAGGAGGGAAAATATAAGATATTGCCAATTATGTCTTTTCTGTAACTATAGTTAAGTAATTACAGCTTTTCTTGTGATTGACACATTGCTTTGGTTTGTTTTTAAACATTTCAGACCTCACAATTTTTGCACATTATTAATGAAATTCACACATTTTTTTTTTAAATATTTGATCTCATAAATAAAGTTTACATTGTAACTTGGCTTTGAAGCATTAATCATTTCATAAACTGGCAAGTTAATGAAGGGGTTTGTATGTCGGGTGGGGTCGGTGTAGGTTCAGTACCTGAAGCGCTGAGTCTGGTGGTGTAAGGGCCCCGTGTAGCGGCGAGCAGCAGTTTGGTACAGCTGTGTCAGCAGGGCCTGGCCTGTCTTCTGACTGGGGTTGTTGGCGAACTTGACAGTTATGGGCTCAGCTGCACCCAAAGGCTTCTGTCCGTTCAGACCTTTGATGGCCTCTTCTGCTTCATTTCGCTTGTCAAACCGGATGAATCCCACTCCTCGTGATATGCCTGCTCCGGGTAAGAAAGCAAAGCGACGTGACTATTTGGGCGCCTGTGACCCACCGCTGCCTAAAAGTCTGGATACCCTGACGGGGCGAGGCACGAAGTCAAGCTGTACCTGTAACTTGGTCCACGAGGATGCGGGACGTGATGATGCGACCGTATTGGGAGAACAGCTGCTCCATGTCTTTCTGGCTCATGGTTTTGGGGAGTCCGCTCACATAAAGGTTGGCGTCACGAATGGAAGCCGAGCTTGGCCGGGCGTACGATACCTGCAACACGGGACAGAACCTGTAAAAACGTGGCTCAAATCACAGAAAATCACTGTTCAGTTTGAATCAAAATGTAAGAGAGATCTTTTGGGACTAGACTGAATCCTAACTCCTGATTCATTCTCTGTCTGTTTCCTAAATCAGTGCCTTAGCTAATTTGCACAAATTTAAGCTGTTTTAGCTATTTTACAACAAATGGCAATTTCTTTTCTACTAGTTTAACACATCCCTTTTACTGTCTGCTGATTTCAACTTGTTTTTTTCAACTTTTAGCTTATATGCTAATTTTTAGCTTTTTTCTGTTGTTTCTTCTATCATTCTGCTCCTTTCTGCACTTTTTTTTCTTATTTCTACTTTTTGTGTTGCTTTCTTCTTTCTGCTAATTCAAACTCGTTATGCTTCATTTAATCTGATGACTGCATTTTTAACTTTTTCTTTTAGCTAAATGTATTTATTTTTAAGCCAACACATTTTGGTGGTCTGTTGCTTCTTTCTGTGTAATTCAGCAAACACATACTCTGTCTACCTCATTCTGCGAATTTCAGCAGTTTCTGCAACATTTCTGCTACTTTTCTACACGTTTTGTCTGTTTTAGCAACATTTTTAGTACTTCTTCTCTTTTTCTTGCCAATTTGAACATTTTTACAGTCCTTTCTCTGTCGGTCTGCTAATTTCAAATTGTGACAAATTATGACTGTCAAACTTTGACTTATGGTAATTTTAGAAGGAGCTCAAACCCAGCCTTAATGAGACCACAGGCAAAGGAAAAAAACATGACGGGTATAACTATTACTCCAACTGTATCAGTCATTGAGTTGATGGCTTTCTTTGTTTTGCACTGAAAAACATCAGCCTTAGTTAATACATATTTTTTTCAAAATTCTCCAGAGACTTAATTAGAGCAGCATCACTTTTGATGCGTCTGTTTATATCCCTTAAGGTTTTCCTGTTGATCGGTTCCCTTTTAGCCCATTTTGTATTCCCACGTTGGCAAAACAATATCCAAGTGATCATTCCAGTGATTGACCTATTGTTGTGCCTTTTCTGTTTCTGGCAGCCTGTGAACACTTGTGCGACAGACAGAGCACTTCAGCACGGAGTTAAGAGTGGTGTGTTTGTGTGTGACGGAGAGACAAGAGTGTGTGTTGCCTGAGATAGGCCAAGCTGTTGAGTCCTGCCTCCTTCTTTTGTGCCTATACTCTCTGGAGGGGTAGGGTGGGGTGGGGGAGACCGCTCCAAAAACAAACAGCAAACGCTGAAGGTGCAACACAAGACTTTCAGGGGTTTTGTTTTTGTTTTTGCAACTTATAAACACAATGCTTATTATCATATTGGGAATTCAAATGGCCACTGAGTACATTTTTTTTTTAAACTGACAGAAAAGCTGCAAGTTAATATATTATCTTCTGGACGAATACAGGTGTTCTGATTTCATCCATCAGCCTTAAGCACCAGTGCCTATTGTGTCCACAGACAGACTGTATGAGCAGGAGGGTTGTGTGGTGCACTGATTAGGGTGTTCTGGACGAGTCAGGGGGGAGTTGCTCTGTTCGGGGAACACAGGCTGCCCTATAATTAACCCTCTCCCTGTCGCTCCCACAGTACAGATGGTGCCTGAAGCCCATATGGCCTCTAATCCCGTCATTGGCATTCTGCTCTCCGAGCTACTCCCTGTCCTTCTACTGCTGCCTCCATCCCTCACACCTCACTCCTTTTCTTTGAAGCTTCCTGCTGTAGCAGGGAGATAAACATATTGACCACAGGAACGGCATTTTTTCTACAATAATAATAAAAATTAAAAAAGTTAATGATGGGCACGCTTTTCTATGAATTTGTTGGATATTATGACTAAAATAGTGATTAATTGTCATGAATGTTTCATTACTTTCTGCCCTTTGTTACTCAATTAGTCTTTTCTGTTAAATTAGAGCTTATTGTATCAAACGTGACGTCACAAACATCTGCTGGAACAGCTACCCCGTTCTGAAGATTTGATTTTTCTATCCTGCAGTTTGTTTCAGTGTTTGGTCTTTGATCAGGCTGGGGGATGGAAGGAATCAGAGTTTAATAACGCCCCCCCTCCCTCTCTTCGTCATCTGATTTTGGGACAAAGAAGCCCCCTAATTAGCCTGGATGGGAGGCAGATGGGGCTAACCTGCGCTGACCCTGGTGCGGCCCAGTCAGGCTACCTAATTACATTTCCATCATAATAACCACCGCATGCTGTCCGCCCCTTGCTTTCTGACCTCCACTCTCTCCTCCTCCTTTCACCCTTTTTTCCATCCTTCCTTTGTTCGAGCCACCACTCCCTTCTGCCCCCGCCTTCTCCTCCCCGTTTCATCCCTCCCCCCTCCCTTTTTTTTTGACATGCTTCACCTCCTCTTTCAGTGACCGCCTTGACAAAATCTCCACTTCCTTTCCCTTTGTCTGGCGTGCTGTCAGGAAGCCCAAAATGAACGCTGCAGCGATTGGATTTTGTTTTGCCTCACCTTGATTGTTTTAGTCTGTAGTTTGAGTCCGTTGAGCGTGTTGATGGCCTTGTCTGCATCATTTGGATCCACGTAGTTTACAAAGCCATAACCCAAACTCTGGCCTGCAGACAAAGAAACAGTGAAACAGATGATGAGCATCCCCAAACACACGACAGGAGCAACATTTAGTTTCCTCCTCAGGCCTTTTGCACCTGTTATCTTGTCTCTGACGAGCTTGCAAGATTCAATCTCTCCGATGCTACCGAACAAACTTTTAAACTCTTCCTGGGTCATGTTCTGAGGCAGATAGTTGACGATCAAATTGGTTTTGCTGTCATCCGTGGAGCCGTTTGTGCTGATGACTGGGCCGTTAGGCAGACTGGTTCCGCTTGGACCGTTGGACACCTGCGTTTCCATGGTGCTGATTATCTGCTGAGAGAGAGGGCAGACTCAGACTCAGAATCCACACAGAGGCACGGCGAGGTACAGTGGTATAAATATCAGACATGAATTATTTAGCATACTTTAATACAAATGCTAATATAAGGGATGTGAGCGCAGACGGTCCACTTTATAACTGTCAGAAATGCAGGTTAATAATCAGCATTGCTAAGATGGAGGTGGACAGGCTCTGATTTATTATCTCCCCCTCCTCCCCGTCTGCCCCCATCTTTTTCCCCTCCTCTGCCGCTTCCTGCCTCTGGTCCTGCAGATGTCACAGTCCCTTTTCCTTACGTCTCCCCTCCCCCCTCCCCAGCTCTCTCTTCCAGGGTCAAACGCCATTGCATCATTATGCAGGGATGGATAGCAGTGATGGTGTCATTGGAAGGATGGCAGGCGACTGCAGAGCTGTCGAATGGATGTAACACTCCAACAAATAACAGTTGGTTAAAAATATATATTTTCATTCTTCTGTTTTTGTCATAAACTGACTTTTTTTTTAATTCTAGTCTCATGTTGTCTGGTTTAAAACAAGTATAACATGTCAAGAAACGTTATTGCAGAAAACTTCCTCACTGAGCTCTCTTTGTCTGAACGCTGCAGCTTCACTACCAGAAAACTTCCTCTCTGTTTGATTTGAAAGTGTGATCGTGGTGATTTGCAATAAGTTCAGCTGCGCTGTGCTTTGGTAATCGCCAAGACTTTTTCACAGTGGGTATTTCCATTTAGTTTTATTTGCCTGACACCATCCAATAAATATTTAAACCAGATTGTCAAAGCGTATAAGCGCACATGTAGAAGGAAGAGTCATGCAAGTATATTTATAAGCTTCTGAACATTGTTTTAAAATATATCTGCCGCCTTTTTATTGGTTTGATTTTGATTCATTTTGATACATTTTGTGTCTGACGACTCTGTAAACTGCACAGCTGCGAGATTAAGGTAAAATGCTAACAGGTAACATCAGGCTGTGGGTTTAAGCTGCTGATGGGGTTTTAATGTGTATCAAAAACTTAAAATGAGCCACACTGAAGCATTTAGGATTTTAAAATGTAGACCCTAATAAAAATGAGTTATTTAATGAGTAATTAATGATGAAACACCACTTAAACATGTTTAAACCGATTAATGATGCTGTTTCTTAGCTTTATGAAAGGTATAAAGCAGGATAAGCAATTTATGCTTCCTTAAGTGTCCTTTCTTTTGTTAATATATAAGGTTTGTTTTTAACCCTTTAAAGCCTGTCTCTTTAAAAAATGGTCATAGAGGTCATAGGAATCCTGTATAGCAAATATGATACAAATGGTGATATAGGGTTAATCACTTATAACTCAACCAGCATATTTTTTATTGCAATAGCTGCATATCACATTAGCAAACCACTTCAACTAAGCAGTGTTTTTTAAGCCTCATTTCATGAGTTTATTTTTTTTTCCTGGGTCCATAAACAGGTCTGTTTTCTGAAATCATTTTTCCATCATCTCTGTATCCGCCTGTCGGGCTTCCAGCCTCACCTTGACTCTTGTTGCCCAGGTAACAGCCTCCCTCAAAGACAGCATTGTTTCTAATGGCTGACAGGCTCGCTTTCTGTCTGCTGGATGCCTGTTTGCCTGTGCTTGTGATGTGCCGATATTTACATTATGTTTACGTTGTATGCCTTTCATGCCAAACAACAAATCACGCAAAAAAAAAAAGAGTCAAACTAATGATGACAGAAGGAAAAGCAGCGTTGTGACGATTTAGCTGTAAGGAAAAACTTCAAAAGCACATCAACAATGCAAAACAGCAAAGTGTCACGTAAAAATTGGGATTTGCGACTAAGAAAGAGCCTGAATATGTTTTATTTTGTAGCAACAAAAGATGGAGTTAAGCTATGTTTTTGTATTTATTATAATAATAATGCTTTTAATTGTTCTACGACTGCATTTGATGAAGGACTGTTCAAAAAATGACATATAAATCATTCTGAAAAGGAGGAGAAAAAGAGACATTTTAGGGGCAAATTTGACCCGCCGAGTGGAAAAACCTCAGCACAGCAGCTGAAACATCACCAGCAAACTGTGACATTATATAACTCACTAAAAGGCTGGTCATGGAATATAAATACTAGGATTTCCACTCAGAAACAAGAAGCAAAAGGATGCTTCACAGTTATTTTTAATACTAATAGAACTGATGAGCTTCCTTTTTAGGGTGTCTTGTTTTATTTTTTACAGCAACAAATAATAATAATGTGGCCTATTGGTTTTACAGAGAGCCAGTGATTTCATGTGATGTTATGAGAAAAATATTGCCTTACCAATTAAAAATCCAGAGATTTATAACTAAAACAAAAAGAAGACTGTCTTCAGTGTGATGTTGCTGTGTGTCTCTGTCCCATTCTCCCTCATCGAGTTTTCTCTCCAATAAGGACAAAAACATAACAAAGGAATTCTGATGTAAACTCTCCAGCAGCACTTTTGAGTCCCCCCACCCCCAACACCACCACTGCTTTTCTTTCTATTTCAGGGGCTCTGTGACACCTCCCTTAATATTTAATGAAGTGCATCAGCTTCGCCTACACATGGTCGCAGACTTGCACGCAAACAGGAGCCCAGCCTCCGTCGCCAAACAAACATACACACACACACACCACCTACACTGTGCACAATTAAATTACAAAACACAGAAACATTACAAGACTGGATGTAAACGCAGGCTGTGGCCTCGTGCCTTCTGATGCCTTTCTGCTCCAAGATGCCACAAGCTTCTTAGCTCATGTGTTTTATCCCTTGCATGTCACAAAGTAGATGCTTCATGAAACGTGTGAGATGATGTTCTCACAGTCAGGAGCCTATTTAGTTCCAGTATGTAAGTGTTGGTGAATCATGAGCTTGATGGATTGGCTGCACGACATTTTAGATCACTCTAATCACCGATTAAAGCTCAAAGTAGTTAAAAATGTTGCGTTTTTAAATAAAATTCTGCATTATTTTAGTATTTAAACCACATTGTCTTCAGATATTTTTTTTTACTGGAAAAGATAAATCAAACCCAAACACATAGGCTGAAGTGTAAATGAGCCTTCTAAATAACACAGATTACAGGATTATCCCAAACAAAGGGCATTAGCCACACTCTCTGCAGCTTAAAGGATCATGGTGGCAGCTGGAACACAACAGGACGAGCAGAGTCACAGCTTTTTTTTTTTTTTGTCTCCATCTTTTCCTTTCAGCTCAACAGAAGACAAACAATAAAAAAAAAGCTCTCTGAAAGATTGCAGCTCGCTGGGTTTATATGTGCTGCTTTGATAGAGATGATAGCAGACAACGTCAGAGGCCTGGAGGAGACAAATCTGTCTCACAGGTCCTCGGAGCACGAGGGGCGCTATCCAGCGTGCTGAAAAGGGAGTGGCTCACTTCAGGCTCATTTCAAGCCGGAAAAAAAAACACAACCACCAAAGAACATCGAGGGTATATTTAGTTGAATTTAAACCTTTTTACATAAATGTTCTGACATCAATTCAAATAGTTTAAATAATATATCACCCCCCCTACACACACACTTTCTCCTATTTAGCTGTGTTTTACACGCCAGACTCGTGCGCTCTGCAGGCATTCACGGAGCGGAGCGCCTATTTGCTGAATAAACGTATTGAAAGGAGCAAACAAAAGAGCCACCCGTTCCTCCTCTTCTCGCTGGCAGAGGCTATGGCAGCACTATGAATATTAATGTAAACAGTGGCGCTTTGTGCCGCGGCCAGAGGCTGCAGGACTCTCCGGGAACAATGCTCGATACAGTTGCCAGCTCCGAGTCAAAAACGCAAGGATGGGTCAGATATCCAATCTAAAATAATAAGTCTATTTATAGCCATTTTTGAGCGAGTTTTCTCCCTTTTTTAAATGACTACTCTTGGGTTTAATTGTAGGCTACAGCAAAAAAAAAAAAAAAAGTACTTAATGTTTTTAAAATGACATTATAAGCAATACTTTTGCGCTTCTCTTAAAGGTTCTTACAAACATATTTTAACATGAGGCAAATTGTCTCAGAATTGCAATAAACTTTTCAATCTTGTTTATTATGATAACGCCAAAATAAAGCTCATATAACAGTTTTGATTTGAATAAATTGCGTCAGCTAAAAAAAACAACAATAAATAAATAAGATTTTAACTCAACGATGTTCCATCAGCTCCAGCTTTAGTTCTAACTTGAGATCAAACAGCTGGTTTTCAGTCATGGCCTCGCCTGTCCTTGTCCTTGAATTGTGTAAGAGCCTCGGAAAGGTTATCTGACTCAACGCTTTTTATTTGCTTGGCACTGCGGTACAGGCACTGGGGGGGGACTGCGGACCATGTGGAGGAGATGCTGCCACTATCGGAGGCCTGGGAGCAACAAAAGCTTCAACAAAGAGGAAACCAATCAAACACGCGTGAAGTGGAAAGACTGAGCCAAAACATGGGTTCAGTGTTGCAACGCGCACCTGCCTCCTTCTTAGTGAATTGTTCATTTTACGCACACAAATTAGCCATAAACTGAACAGTTTAGACCTTCCATAAATATAATTTCAGTGCAATTCTTAGCTATTAGAATAAAAGAAAGTTCTTTTACATGCAAGACATTGGGGTCTTTGTTTGCTTTATTGTTTCATTCTCATAGTATTTAAGTAAAGTGTTTTTAAATGGTCGCTTAAATCAATATGCGCAATCAAGTCAAGAGGCAAAAAAGAAGAATAGGTCGTTTAAGGCTTCAAGGCCCTCGTTTGATGCTCTGATCCAGCAGAGAGACACGCCCAACCCGGCCTGTCGGCGCGCAGCAGCTCATTTATCAACTGCCTCCATCTCCTTTCATCCAGCAGGCCGCCGAGAGAGGCATGGCCATCTTGGAGTTATACGCGACGCGACGTCTTGAAGAAATGCGCCTTTTTAAAATGGTGATGTCCGCGCGCGGCCTTGTTGCGTGTGTGTGTGTGTGTCCGCGGCCTCGGAGCTTTCCAGCCTCCATTTACTCGGTTGCATCGCAACGAGAACCCCGGAGGAATTTTTTGGGACTTTGTCTGATTCCAAGCGAAACCAATGGATGCGTAATCCACCCCCCACCCCCTCCCTCCCTCTCGGAGTGACTCGACCCTTTTTTTTTTTCCTCCTCCTCTTTTGCCTTGCTGGATGCGGGCCCTCAGCCTCCGAGGCATCATGTTTTGTCTCCGGCATCCATGTGCGGCACCGGGCAAAGACACCCCCCCCCCCCTCCACACACACGCACGCACACACCGCAGCTGAGCGCAGCGCCTTTATTGCATTTATCCACCTCCATTATTGTTATTATTATTAGAACCTCGCGGGATGTCTGTTTAAAAAAAGAAGCGCACTTAGACCCTGGAGCAGTCACAGTGGCTGTGGTGCTAAAACGTAAAACCCGAGCCATCTAAAATGGCAGAATAATGACTTTCTCCAGCGCCGAGGATGACTGCAGGCTGGAGCGCAGCATGGCGCATCACACAGTCTGAGACTGCTAACTGCCTGCATCGATCCTTAATCTCGTTATAATAATACTGCGTGGCATATTGGACGAAAACGTAAAGGACACTAATCCCAAGCGTGTTTTGGCATGTGAGCGCACGCAGCTACTCATTTCTGCAAAAAAACAAAAATATATATATTTACATCACAGGAGGGAACGATTTTCATTTATTCTGTGCCGACATCACATGTGCACATGCAAAACAAACCAAAAGGCGTATGCGCAATGATACAACATCCCCATCATGAATGGAAGAGGAAAAATAGAGCCATACGTACAGTAACCATTCTTGACGTACAATGAAAGAAATCTAGGTCCTCCTTTCCACTGGTCTTCAAGCTGAAAGCTGAGTCTCTCTCTTAGGCCTTTTTTAAATGTATGGCCCTTTAAAACTAAAAGAAAAAAAAAGAAAAAATGAAGAAAAAAAAAAAAAGACAATCTTTCACCAAAAAGGATCTCAGCCCTCCGAAGGTTGTAGGTGTTCCTCTAAGGATGAAAATGGGGAAGAAAGGAGTTTTCTTCTGGATGATGATGGTGATGGAGAGCGGTTCTCTCCGTGTGGCGTGGGCGACGGTTCAGGAGGAAGAAGCAGAAGAAAAAAAATAAGAGAGAAGCAGTGATCCTCGGCAGGGTGTGTCCAGGGGAGGGTGTTCTGGTTCGGCTGTTTTTTTGTATGTGTGTGCGTGCGTATGTGTGCGTGTGTGTGTGCGCGCGCGTGTGTGCGTAATTCCTCGCTACTCTCGCAGTCTCCTTCTGTGCCTCTGCTGCAATGTTCTTCTTTTATGCGTCCTCCTGGCTGGCAGAGCGCGCTGCTGATTGGCTAATTGTGCAGAGAGAGGGTACTACATGGCAGCCATTGCAATGCGCCGCTCTCCCATTATCCCCTTCAGGAGAGATCACCGAGAGCCCTCCCCCCCCTCCCCTCTTCCATCCCTGCCCTTCCATCTCTCCACTCCCTCCTTCACACTGCCCTTCCTTTCTTCCTTCCCCCCCTCCCTCAAACACACAAGCAGAGCAGAGTGAATAGGACTCCACCTGCACTTTCACAACAGATGGATGCAGCAGAAGACACTTGGACGTGTCTTTCCCCCCCTTTTTCACCATTTCTGCACTCAGTCCATGCATTTCCAAAGCGCCTTCATTTATCTGCTAGTCTTCAATTAAACCCCGTCTGAAACTATCGCAAACAACTAACACTCCACAGGTCTTTTGTCTTTGCAAATAAAAAGCAGTCCATTCAGCAGACTCTCCAGAGTGCACATTTTTCGTTCATATTCACACAATTAAAGCAAACGAAGAGGGGGAGGACTGACAAATGCAATAAACAAACAAAAAAAAACCAAAGCATTAAATCCATATAGCAGCAATAAGAGGTTGATTTCTGGACTTCTATAAGCAAGGCAGATGGTTAGCCACAGAGTCAGGTGCAGACATGGGAATACTAAAGTAGACAACCCAGAGTTAATGAATCCATTCAGCAGAAACAGGAGAATTAGGATTTCTCTAATCAAACTGCAGATAAGTCTTTTTTATTTTATTAACAGAAAAGACTGAAGCAGTGATTTCTTTTCTTGTATTGTTTGTTCTTCTTTTCTTATTTTACTATCACAGGATCCCCTCAGTGAGGAGTTCCCGGCCCTCTCAGCCCACCTCCTGCTGTTTCCTCCCATGTGCCTGGCTGGATGGTAAGTGCTCACCGAGACATGCTGTTTGGGCTCATCTATAATGTATCCCCTGCCCCGGGACATCATGTGTGACAAATGACCTATTTTTGTGCAGACCCCCCAACGGGCCTTGACCTGGGGCTGAGGGGGGGCGCAGGCGTGCATAAATTAGTGCATGTATGTTTATTTGCACTATAAGGGTCTTTGGGTTCGCGTGAGGAAGCGAGACCATGGAAGCTGTGTTTTGGGCTTCATTGACTGATGTCTTCTGGGTATTTTCAAACTTTTGATTGAAGCGGTGCTGATGTGGTCACTTCCTCTGCCTTGTTGTCCTTAACTGACCTTGACGAATCCTCAGATGGCTCTGGCTGTGAAGAATGATGGAAGGGAGAAAGAAATGTTTGCATTATTGATGCTGACCACTTGGCCTTGATTGATTTTGTGGATATTAGTCAGTCCCGTCTTATACTTGAAGAAAAACAACAAGAAACCCAAGGAGCTCCCCTCCCAGCTTCTCCCACGTTTAGGTTTTCTTCCATCTGAATCTCTCCTGTATACTCCCCTTTCCTTACTGTCACTGTCCTGTAGCTCTTTTCCAGCAAGCTTCTGAACATAGGCTCTTTCTGATATTTTACATAATTGCCTTACATAAGTAGCAAGCCTGGCTCAGAGCTTGGATGATATTAGTGGAGATGAATATTGCATGAGGAAAGTGCTCGTTAAGCGTTAATAAGAGGATAGAGATGGAGCCCCACTGTCAGTCTGTCTTAACCCCGCCCCCACTGTTCTGACAAGCAGTGACTCAACTCAGCCTGGATATGTTGGAGCTCTTGAGTCAGTTTGGAGGACAAGTGTGCATCCATGCATGTGTGCGTGTGTGTGTATGTGTGTGTGTGTGTGTCTTCCAGCGTGTATGGAAGTCTGAGAGGAGATGGCGAGATTCACTCATTAGGTGCTTGTGTTTTTTCCCTTTTTGTTGGCTGGATAAAAGCGGCTCTTATAACACAAAGGCAACCAGGTCCATCAGCTGACTGCAGTCCCACTTACAGTTCACACTTAATGTGAATAAATGGGCTTAATTGTGGCCTCTCATTAGAGGCCTGGTTAGCATGGCAGCTGAATCCTCTCCGTGTGGGTAAGAGGGCATTTGAAGCGCCCATTGTATGTTACTAAATCATGGATCAAGTATTAGTTTTGCTTAAAAGCTTTTTTTTTGTTATTCCTTTGATTATTTCCTTATAGATAAGAGTCCCTTCAGTACTGCTGGTTAGGAGTCTTGAAGCTGTGCTCCTTTTCTTTTTTTTTATCACATATTAAGGAATGCTCCTTGGGGCCAGAGAAATTTATACATCCCCAAAAGTTAGGAAGTTGTGTAAAATGTACAGTACAGACCAAACGTTTGGACATCCCTTTTCATTCAAAGAGTTTTCTTTATTTTCATGACTATGAAAATTGTTGATTCACACTGAAGGCATCAAAACTATGAATTAACACATGTAGAATTATATACTTTAAAAAAAAGTGTGAAACAACTGAAAATATGTCTTATATTCTAAGTTCTTCAAAGTAGCCACCTTTTGCTTTCATTACTGCTTCGCACACTGTTGGCATTCTCTTGATGAGCTTCAAGAAGTAGTCACCTGAAGTGGTTTTCACCTGTCAGGTTTAATAAGTGGGATTTCTTGCCTTATAAATGGGGTTGCGATCATCAGTTGTGTTGTGCAGAAGGATGATACAGTACACAGCTGATAGTCCTACTGAATAGACTGTTAGAATTTGTATTATGGCAAAAAAGAAGCAGCTAAGTAAAGAAAAACGAGTGGCCATCATTATTTTAAGAAATGAAGGTCGGTCAGTCCGAAAAATTGGGAAAACTTTGAAAGTGTCTCCAAGTGCAGTCGCAAAAACCATCAAGCGCTTCAAAGAAACTGTCTCACATGTGTTAATTCATAGTTTTGATGCCTTCAGTCTGAATCTACAATTTTCATAGTCGTGAAAATAAAGAAAACTCTTTGAATGAGAAGGTGTGTTCAAACCTTTGGTCTGTACTGTAAATAAAAACTGAATGTAATGATTTGCAAAGTTTGTGAAGCCAAATTTTATTCATAATGGAACATAGTAAACACATCTAATATTTAAACTAAGTGTTCTGCAGTGTTCAAGTTTTCTGCACTGAGGATGCCTTTCTAAATATTAACTGTCCATGCCAGAGTAACTAATGCACCTCAAGAAACAGACTCTTGACCTGAGAGCTCATAACAGGCTGACATTGATCAATCCTGACTTTTAATTTTATCATTTAAGCTTAGAATTTCTCCAGTTTCCTAATTTTTTTTTAACCCTTTAATAGTTTTTGTTCCACCTGTGGGCAAAAATGGTGCGGCTTTTATTTTGAAAACTGGTTCTTACCTTTAGTTTGACACCCTTACAAAAAAAATGTCAAAAGGCTTTTAAGGAATTTCAGGGTTGAGAGGTTTTAATTATATGATGAGCTTTTCAAATTCTTTCCAGTTTTCCATCGATGAACATTATTCTGAATTTTTTTCATTATTTTTAGAGGCAGTTTCTTTTTCTCAGACATGTGAGCCTCTGTCCATCTTTACTTCAAAGTATTGCAGCCTTTCTAAAATGTTTCTTTTTATACCCAAACCTTTTACTGAACTGTAAAACAGATTTGTCAGAAAAATGCCCCTTTGGCTGGTTCTTATTTGTACCGCTTTGTTTCCCCTTTCTCAACTTTTTTGAGATGTGTTGCTATAAAACTCAAAATTACCTTTAATAAAAACAAAAGCACAACTTATTTTATTTGTTTCAGCATTTGATATACCATTCTGTGGTAAACAATTTTTTTTTTGATTTTCAAATCACTGCATTCTGTTTTTATTTACCCCCCCCCCCCAAAAAAAAAAAAATAAAATAAATATATATGTATATATTAAACCAACAATTCAAATTCAACACAAACCATTCTAAATGATGAAAACCTAAAAACCAGAGTGCCTTGGCCCGTCCGTCTCGCAGCCTCATCGTTATTGCACTTTCAGTATTACATCAAAATGAAAGCCTGTTGCCATTGCCCTGCGGTGAGGTAGAGGCCTTGTCTATTTGTAAGAAGGAGAGAGTGGGAGCCATGGCGGGAGTGAGAGAGTGACACTATATGACAGAGTCGGGGGTGGGAGGGGGGTGATGGGGAGGGTGATTCAGCCTGCAGGTCTGGGTAATTCAGTGGTCTCCATCCACCAGGCCTGGCTCTCGGCTATTCAGGCTTCAGTGGCAGCAGCAGTGAAGCAGTTCCTGCTTTCAGGAAAGATTCCAAAAATAAATTAGCCTCGTTTTTTTAAGGACATTTGTTGATAGTGGCAACTGGCCTAATTCAACCCTTTTTGTATTATTTGGCAATTTTCTTGTGGTCTCCCTCATGGGTTTACTTGCACTTTTTCTGTCTCTCTTTTTTCTTCTCCTCTACATCCTTCTCTTCCTCTGTCTGTCTGGATGTGTTGTCTCTGGGCTATTATTAGTGTAGACAGGCTGGTGGGAGGAAGTCTCTGAAGTAGACGCTCTTGTCATATTTTTTATTCATGTATGATATTCTACTTTCGATTTTTCTACTTAATTCTCTGTGTACCTATACGTTTTTTTGTTTTTATCTATTGTCGAATAGATAAAATCGAATTATTTGTGCATTTAAATAAAGAAAATGTTACCATATTGCACACATTACCGCTTGTAATTATTACAAGCACATTCATGTGTTTGTTTAAACCAAACAAATCTTTATTGTCTCCAAACCTTTTTAAATATAAAGCTCCAGTTATTAATCTTTCATCTTGTCCTGTCTGAGCCAGTATCAAGGGAGAGACCTTAAACACACAAAGCTCTTAGACATTCTCTTTGTTTCTTTTCTTGCCTTTTTTCTCTGTTGCTCGCTGTTTATTTGAAACAAAAGAAAAGTGAATATTTGATGGACATGAGGCACATTGAAAAGGTGCTTGTTTCTGTTTAGATGAGCTCCCATAGCTTCAAGTCAGTGTGGAAAATCTTAATGAAAAGTAAATAAGATTGAACACATTTCCTGCCTCTACCTCGGTTTCACTTGATGTGCTTTCATGTAGAATTTTACGTATTTACTCGGCGGTGATAAGCAGTTTATTAGATAAGGCGGGCCTCTCTATGTGGAATACTGTAATGTTTCCAAGGAAAGCTTCCAGCTTTAGCCATCGCACTCCATTTTCTCCCCCTCCATCACACTCCTTCCTCCTCTCCCCTTTCATTCTCTTGCTTTTGCTCCCTGTAGTCCAGCTCTCTACCCTCTCGGCCTTCCCCCTTCGCAGTAATAGGAGACTTGAAATCAATAGCACATTAGTCTTCCTGGAAACTCTTGCGGAATTAAATATGAATGACTGAGATTGCAGCTTTACCTGCTGCTGAGAGAGAGACATCATTGCTCTTGGGGATATGGATTTTCCCCCCCCTTCTTCTTCTTCTTCTTCTTCTTCTACTCAAGTAAACAGTCTGGCCATTTTGTGCTGTTCTTTGCCAGATCACTGGGCGACTTAATTTTGTTGGCAATAAGTAAACAGCCCCTTGGACCTTGTGAGATATTGTTCGGGGGGTTGTCGTTTTGTCCTCTGCACCAGCCAGATAGCATAATTTGATAGAGCAAATGGGATCACAGACGTCACAAAGCCACGACAGCTGAGGAGGCAAGAAGAATCACCCGGCCACACCCTTCCTGCACAGCAGCGGTACCATTTGAATATGAAAGAGCACTTTGGTTATTAACAGATTGCATGTTACTTTTTTTAAAATATTTTTTTACTCCCCCCCCACTCCTCTGTATCCTCCCCTCATTCAATATGAGCTTTTATTTTCATTACGCTTCCTCTTCAGTACTTTCATTTAGGAACTTTTTACATGTAAATTTGTGTTGCTGGGATGTGCATCATTTGGTTCCATTTTCATTAACTGGTTCACTGTGCAAAGTGGAACAATTTCTTTTAACGTGCTGCTCCGGCTTAAAAGCATCATTTGGAAGGTTGCTGGAGAGTGCTGGCTGGTGGGAGGAAGGTAATACGAGACAAAAAATCTACCGCGCGCGCTTCTGGGAATTGATAAAGACTTAGACAGTGGTAAGTTAATACACAGAGATGATATGGAAGAATATATCTCTGTAAGCTATATTTCACTCCTTTCGAGATGAAACAGTTTGTGACAGATGGAGCGATATTGTTCCCCCTGTATGGCCCATAAGTAAAGCCCCTCCTGCTTCCCCTCCCTGACAGATGTAGCAGGAGGACCACAGTGCACTCGCCTTTCTTTCAATTGATTTGGGTGTTTGAACCCTTGGGGACTGAAGGATGGTAGGTTGGGGGTATAGGGGGGGTGAGGGTAAAGTGATTGGAGGGGTTTACTCATTTCCTGCAGCTCAGCATCTAAAATCCAAAGCAAGAGAACTTAAGAAGATATTATATAGCTGCATAAATTCAAACATAAAATTGTAATAATAGCACTCAACAAACTGAAACGGGGGTATTTTTATGAATCTTGATTACTGAGTGACAACATAACTTGCATCCATGCATGTAATATCAGAGGAGGAATCATGGCTGATCATACTAATTATCATGCAACTAGTTTAGATTAAAATAGAAATATATTTCTTTTTCTTCTTTTTTTAAGTGAATCTACATTTTGAAGACTGAAAACTAAAGGATGCTGGTTTGTTTTGTGTTTTTTCTGGATTCACGCAATGATTATCTTTAACTCCCCTTCCGTCCCCGACTGTTGGATCGTCATTAAGAGACTTAACAGCTGTCTAGCAGCAGCTGTGTCCTGTTGCTATAGCACGCTCCCCTTTTCCTGCAGGGGAAAGGTCAAGACAGGGGTGGAGGTTGACTCGGAGATTCTCCTAAAGATGATACGTGTTTACGCTTTGGGGGGACCAAAATAAACAAATGAGCATCTGTTTGTTTTCTATAGGTGAATATAGGAAGCCATCAGAGTTAGCAGATATTAATCTAATGTAAATGCTTGAGTCTCCTTTGAGAGCAGCTAAAGCAGGAGCATAAGGTTTGTTATGCACGTTTGTTTTCTTTGTTCGTAAATTTATTTTTGGTATACCACAATAAGGATCCCCTTAAAGATGACTTATAAATAGTTTACAGATAGGTTATTGATTCATCTGTAAACACTTTATAAATCATTAATAAACGTTTATTATGGATTAATTAAGAACGGGGAAGAGATAAAACTGTCCGGTTTCTTGCCAAATAGTGAGCCAAATCTGTTTGTGTACATATTACTAGGTTTGTAAGCACAATTATGTATTGGAAACACATGTTTAAAAAAATAACATTTTACTATATTACTGAATTATACACATTAACAACTGTCAAAGGGAGCCTTATTGTAAAATGTAAGACAGTACACTATTCACAAGGCTCTGTTATGACATTATTAGTCATTAAATAGTATACTGTTTTACACTTTACAATAAAGCTCCCTTTGATTACTGTGGATATGTATAATGCGGTATAATACAGTACAACGTTGTATGTAAAATATGTGTTTTTTAATAAATTATTGTGCTTACAAGGTAGTAAACTAGTCTGAAACGTTTAATAAAGCATCTTCAGATGTGAACAGATTTGGCTCACTATTTGGCAAGAAACCAGACCATTTTGTCTCTTTCTCATCCTTAATTAATGCATAATAAACACTTATTAATGATTTATAAAGTGTTTACAGATGAATCAACAACCTATAATCTATAATCTATTTATAAGCCATCTATGGGGAGCCTTATTGTAAAGTGGTACCTTATTTTTCTTTAATATTTATTTATTTATTTATTTATTTTGTGTGTGTGTGTGTGTGTGTGGGGGGGGGGGGTTAAAAAGTTTGGAAGTTTTAGGTGTTCTAGTGATTTTTGAGTCGAATCCCTGATGGGCCGTTAAAGAAAAGGGGACGTGCTCTGGCCACAGGCGCGTGGCAGAGTGGAGCAGGTGGATGCCGGGCAGCTGAGAGGTGGGCTCCGGGCAGGGGGGGCGTAGAGGGAGGAGGAGGGGCCTCCATTTTGAAGGACTCTTGGGGTTGAGAGAAACCCTGAAAAAAAAAAAAAAAAAAAAAAAGGCAACCCCATCTGGAAGTGAGGTGGGGGCTTTGGTGTGAAAGAGATCTAGTGGGTGGTGTCTGACACTCTCCTTTTTGTTCTTTGGTACCGCAGCAGTGATGGTGGTGGGGCTCTCGCTGCCGTGGGGGGCTGGGCACTCAAACAATAGTGCCGATCTAGGATTTGAAAGCCTTTCGATGAACAGAAAGGCAAAAAAGCATGCAGGGAAGGTGTGGACAGAGGGGTGGAAAAAAAACTCACCCTTCTTTTCAAGAAGGCAAGGATGCTGCAGTCTCGCTCAGAAACACACAAGGATTTAATGTTGACATCATTGTGTTAAATATTCTGGGGAAAATGTGGCTTTCTTAGGTGTAAGCCTACTTCATGGACATCCAAATGCTGGATGGTATAAATTACTCATAGAAAGCAGAGCTGTTCAATAAATTATAATTTGCTGAACCTGAGCAGAAGAGAAAGACGGATGAGTTTTGGCATTGTGGTGGAAGTGTGCCTGTATTTGTGGGAGATGGAGAGCTGGAGCTTCATTTATTTTCATTAGAGAGTCCATGGGCCAGACTCATGCCTGCTCAGATGCAGCACTGAGAGATGTTCCATGCATAAAGTAACTCTACATATCCCAGGGACGTCTGTCCTTGTTCAACAACAGCAACGCCTCAGTCGTGCACGGTTATTTCTTTCTTTTTTTAACTCCCTCATCTTTGTTCATTTTTCACATCACTCCTGTACAATCCATGCCATTCATCAGCCATCTCACAAAGGACAGCTGAGTACCTGCAGCAGCTCTCCAGGGTGCTGAATAGGACGACTGTGGGGTAGAAGGAGAAAGGGGGTGGTGGGGTTGGGCTGCAGCAGTGATCTCCTCACAGGATGGATGGGGGGCCTTGGAGTGAGAACTTGAATGGGGGAGGGGGGGTGTACCTGACACCCTTATAAACTGACAAGTCTTACATTAAAGAAAAGAGATAATGACAATGTCATTTCTTATTTGCTCAAACAGGACAGAGAGAAGGCCTAAAGGCTGCCGCTGACATCCTTCATGTTTCCTCTCATATCCAGGCTTTAAAGTATTCACTCTGCCATGTAGGTGATAAATATTGCTGTAGCTATTGCTTCTCTCCTTTTCATGTACATTCTACTATCCTTGGTGAGGTCGAAATTGTAACTTACATCTTTTTTACGAGTACTGCTGAGACAAGGCTTTCTTTATTTTCCAATCGTGGTAAACAGCGCCATCTGCTGGTTTAGGTTTGATATGACACTTTTGTTTTTACTGGAAATTGAAAGCCTGCATTTTCTCAGTACTATATTCAGGGTGAGAATATAATGCATTTTCTCTTCATCACGTAGAACACAATTAAAGTCATCAATGGGAAAATTAGGAAACACAAAACTTTGCAAATATTTTATATTAAAAATGCACGTCAAAATATGTTTAATCAAAGACAGACTTCTCTCAAAGGGGCTGTTTAAATCTTTTTTTTTAAACTGTTCACTTCCTAAAATTTTAACAGAACTGAAACCTGTGAAACCAAAAACCGTGGCGCAAGTGCGCCATTATCAGGTCACTCTAAACCGGTCAGGTGAGATTTGCGCCGGGGGGATATGCGGTAGTTACCGAGCACAATAATGCCGTCAAGCCACATGGGAAAAACAGCAAAACCAGAAGTGACGCAAAAATAGGACACAATTAAATCGGTCTTATGTCATCAAAACTAACTAATTATCGTTTCAAACTATAAAAAAATGTCCGAAATATTTGTTTTGAGTTGCAATATGTAAATTGTATTATGTTTAGTTACAAATACTTTATTAAAGAAGATTTCACAACCAATTAGACTTTTGTATTGAAAAGCCCCGGATGTAGTGTTGTTATTATGCTCACGCGGGTGTCATGGCCGCGGGTTCAGCTCCCGGCCGCTAGGAGGAGGAACAGGGAGGGTTCCTTGCATAGATATATATGGTTCCTTGTGCCTGGTCCGAGAAGGAAAAGGTCTGCATCCCAGGACGAGAAGACAAGTCCAACCCGAAACCGCGACAGACAGAAGGAGAAGCCTTTCAGTTTTCATTGGACTTTCTTTATGGGGACGAGAAATGACGTCGTCGACGAGCGAAAGGAGGGCGTTTGCTCATAAAATCAACCGGTGAGACACAGACTGAAGTTATTGTTTCACAGCTATAGTAGTCTCGCAGTGCGGGAGAGTGACCCGCTGGACCGTATGCACACAAATAGCAAGTATGCTAGGATCTGAAACGAACCAAAAAACAAACAAACAGATAAAAACAACAACAACAAACAGTTCAGCACAAATACAGAAAGTTTAGTGGTTTACTAAAGCTGCCGACTAAGAATTCACCTGAAGCAGTGTTGTTGAGAGCTGAAGGCTATTTCGCTGTTTAGAATGGATGTTTTTGGGTGTGTTAAATCGTAAAACGTTGAGAAACTTTGAGATGTTTTGTTCTCGTGCCTCCATTATAATACAGGCTGCTGTAAAAGTGGGAATCTTCAGTTTCTCGTGATTACACAGGCTGTTTATTTGTTAGCTCAATCTTAAAACATTCTTCACAAATGTGAAAGTGAATTCCTCCTTTATGCTATTAATTAATTATTGTCTGAGTTTTTATTTAGTATCATTACAAATATTATAAATACTAGTACTTTCACTAAAATTTACTGTGTATAAGAAACGCCCTATTGCTGCAGAACCACATACTTATTACTAATTCTGTAATAAGACAAACTGATGATAAATTAACTTTCACATGTCAGCTGTTCATTTTTAATCTAGTGAAAAGTTTGTGTTGATTATTCCAAGAGTGTAACTTTAGTCTAATCTGCATCAGATTGTAAGTCAATGCGTTTTTTTTTACAGGACTATTGTCATTATACCATAGCATTCCTCAGATCCTGTGTCCTGTAGAGGGTCCAGGACCATTGTTATGTTCCGGATGCAGGAAAGGGTGGGAGATGCCTCTCTGGCTATTGCTTTTGCAGTTAACTTTCCTTTTCCTGTTTTAAAATTAAATAAAGTGAAACATGTAAAAAGCCTGATGTGTCAGAAACTTGTGTCGTAATTGGAACGTGTTTTGCAGAGGAAAACTAGCTGGATGTTGCACTCTGGGTGGAAAACGTCAAACCATTGGCAGCCTTGAGTATGAGAGGAACAGGCAGTTTGTGGATCTAAAGGAACAGCTGTTTGCTCTCTCTGAGCGGATTTGGGTTTTCTCCTGCTTTGTCTTTAAGCTGGCCATTTGCTGTTCATAACAGTTTGGAACAGAGAGTCTGGCTCTGCGCCCGCTCCGGGAAGCCAACTTGCTTAGATCCAAGTTGTTAACAGCTGCTGTCCTTCAGGATGGGCGAAGGGCCTCTTAGTTCATTAGGATATGTGTTAATCTCATAAACTTAAAAATGCATGTAGAGTTGTACTCCAACAATCATGTCAGTAACACATTATTACATTGATATTAGGCTCTATTCATTCACACAAATATGCCAGTTTAGATTTTGTTTTCCCCAAAACTATACATGTTTATTTTTTTACTCCTGGATTTAAATGTAACTCAATTTGTCTTGTTCTCAGGACGATCGCTGCAGACATCAGAAAACAAGTGACAAGAGACTATGGCTCACCTCAGATGTCCAAGAAACGAGGAGGTGCACATCACCCCGTGAGTCATCCTGTATTTAACATGCCAGAGTAAGAGGCCTGCAGGTTGGAATTTGCAGTTTGAAAGGTCTAGAAGTGAATATGGGTTTGAATATGAATGCAATACAAGCAGGATCTGTGGGAACGTCATTTTAAAACGTCCTGTTGCACCTTAACTTGATCAGTTATGTTATTTTGTCTGCCAGGTACGGTTTAAACAAAGTTTTAGTTATTTTTAAAGGTTGTTGTGCTCTGAAAATGATGTTTTGTCATGTCAGTGCCTCTAACACAGGAAGGGAAAATAGTTGTTTTTGAGTTTTAGGTTAAGGTTTCTGTGACACGAGTTGAATCAGGCATTCCCTTATGTTTATATAAATAAAGTATTTTGTAACAAACACTTTAGGTTAGAACATTTAAAATGCTTGATATTATTTTCTTAATAACAAAGTGTGTTACTGAATATATGTCAGAAAGTAATACGGGGCTTTAATAATGTCAGTCTGTCTCCTTATTGTTCTGTTCTTTGTGAATATTTCTGTTATCTATGTGATCAGATTACACTTCTATCATTATGAACATGTCATAATCGCTGCTACATAACAGCCTAATGTTTGCTGACAGTTGCCCCTGACCGAGGTGGTTGAGCCCGTGGACTTTGAGGAGTATGTGAGCAGTCACCCTCCGGGGGTGGAGCTCGGCCCCCTCAGACAGCTCATGGAGTTCCCCCAGGATGACCTTGAGCTCCTGCAGCAGGAGAAAGAGTGCACTACACTGGAGCCCCCTCTGCCTGAGGAGGAGGAGTAAGTCCAGCTGCTATTAGACAGCTCAGGCTTTATTATTTAACCAGCAATCCCTATGTTACCTAATGCACAGTATGCACTGTAATGGAGAGCATACATTACTAGAGGAAAAAAAACAAAGCCTTTTCTTTTGATAGTGAATCAACATAAATATTAATGCATGCTTTTCTAAAATATTAAAGTGTTTTTCCATGTAGCTCTCTGGATCCGAGAGTGAGAGATGCTTTGGCAGTCTACACAGATGACTGGCTTGTTATTCATAGAAAGTAAGTGGTTGCAGTTGTTCTGTGAAAAGAACAAGTTTCATTTGCTGTCAGTTGTTAATGTTGTTTGCACTGTTGCCTGTTTACGTTTAACATTATGGGCAGTTTCCATTTTACAGTGACTTAATTATTAATTTCTTTTTTGTCTCCTGTAGATTTCAGCGCTACAGCACCACATACACCCCTCAAAACTCTGAGCGACAGAGGGAGAGGCAGCGAGGTCTGGTCAAACAGACCTTTGAATTGGATGAGGCTGCTGCCTCTGAGCGCCAGGACGACCAGGTAGATGATATCGATGTTTTAAGGGTTTGCTAGTTTAAACCCTCTGTGGTCGTCTTGTTGTTTTAACCTCATCAATTATCTGCTCTCTTTTTTTATTTTACACACTTCTCGCTACTTTCTTAGATTGGTAAGAATATAAAAGTACGTGCTCGTGTGTGTTTTTCAGGATGACTCAAAGCGGCGATCGGTTAGCCTGGATGAGACTCCTCGGGGGAGCTGGGCCTCCAGCATCTTTGACCTGAAGAACTCTTCCCCAGATGTGCTGCTCCCGTCTGTGCTGGAACGAACAGCTGCAGAGGACATGGATTGTCACAACACCGAGGCACGCTCCCAGGGGCGCCACAGTGACCTGCTCGGCTTGTACCCTCCCCCCGACGAGGTTTGTGTTGTACAGGCTTGTGCAAAGAAATCAGATCATGTGGAAAAAATTTAGCAAATAAATTCATCTTAATGGTTCCAGAGTAATATTTAGAATAAGTTTTTCTCTAGGTAATATTAGTTTTTAGCTTTATTGTTTTTGTTAAAGGGCCTATGACATAAAATCTTTGGAATAAATATGAATGCATTTTTGAAAAGATAACACTGATAACATATTGCATAAATAATTTTCAGCAGCTGAGATAAACAGTTGTTGAGATATTCGCATTTGAAGTAAGAGGAAGTGATGTCAAAGGGGAATGTCTGCATGCGAACAGAGCGTTGCTACAGTTGCTAACAACACAAACTGTAGAGAACAATGTTTCTTTTGATTCATTTGAGTCACGAGACCAGATGAAGACCAGGGAGTTCCTGTTCTTAAAGAGTTCCCCTTTGATGTCACTTTGTTTCATTTCGGCTGAGCCAAATTCAAAAGAAAACGTGCCAGTTTTGTGACAAAATGGGTAAAATTGTGTATTTTGCCAAGTTTATTAGAAATATAAAGATGTTTTTTAGACCTTTTGTATGTGAAAAATATGCATGTCACAGGCTCTTTAATGTCAGATGACATTAATACTTTATTTTAGTTATAAATAATAATCTACATGATTATGGCAGTTTAAAAAAATCATCTTATCACAAACTACTTCAAACTTGAGAGCTCAGATTTCTACTGTGTTGTCAGACTAAACACCCCCCAAAAAGCCACACTTTGATGATCCTGGTTTAGCTAATAGGCTACTGAATTGTTGAGTTTATTTGCAGTTTTTTCAGTTCAATTTAGTGCTAACTGCTAAAATAACTCAGAATTCACACTGAACGCTGTAGCTGCTTGAATAAAACTATACACAGACCTGCAAAGACCCCTTACTATGGAGAAAACTAAATAAATATATTAAATAGTTCTGACAGCGAATCATTGAGCTGAAATAGGGGCGTTCACTTCTAAAATGAACTGTGTAAATGTTGCATTCTTTCTCACGTATCATCATCCAAAAGAGAAATAGTTTAGAAACTGAGCTCACAGATTTAAGACATTTTTTTCAACAGACGTCTTCTCTTCAGACTGTGAGCTGTTCAAAGTGTAGTTGCTGTTTGGGCGACATTCAGTTGTGCTAATGTGAGCACATAAATATGCTATTTTTTCCCCCCTCCATTTCCTCTTTCTCTCTCTCTCTCCATCTGCCTTTTTGTTTTACGTCTGTGTACACAGCATCATTTGTCCACAGTGATGTCTGTGTAAATGTTCTCTTGCTTTGTTTTCTCTGGCAGGATGAAGCAGTAGAGAGATGCTCTCTGCCTGAAGTGCCCAAAGAACATTGTGGTCAGAGGATTATGGTCAAGTGTCTATTTCTGAAGTGAGTAACATGAGATATTCAACAGTGAATATATGTTTATATGACCTTGTTTTTATTTTACTTACAAATTATTTATAAACATTCCATTGCATTCCTTGTTTGACAGCATTTGTGTATCATGAATGTTTTCCAGGTTTGAAATCGAAATTGAGCCAATATTTGGATCACTCGCTCTTTATGACGTGAGGGAAAAGAAAAAGGTATAATTTGTGCGTGTGTGTGTTCCATATACTTTTTTTATAATTTTTATTGTGAACAATTAAAAAAAGTAAAATAAAACATACATATACATACATGTAACAAATACAGAGAGAAAACAAAACATTAATTAGAACATAAAATCAGAATTTAATAAACATTAACACACAATTTAGAATTAGCATAGCATTTTATCACTTTCATTTTTATAAACATTATTTATATACTCATTGACTCATATATAAACTCACAAGACTCGAATATTTCATCATCTAAGCCACTCCACAAACTGATATGCACATACTGCGTACACATGGTTGCATTAGATTACCCTCCCTCTCTAATTTTAAATAAGCTTTGAATATTCTTTGGAAGCATACTGGTTCTAGCTTTAAACATCACCTGTGCAGTTTTAAATTTAACCAAATCCATAAATTTCATAAGTTGTGATTTGAAAAATAGTGGATTTGTATGTTCCAGATACCAAACATTGTGTATCATTCTTAATGCTCTTTTTTTGTGCAACTTTATGACTGTTCTTAGAATCAGAACTCATACATTCAGTAAAGGCACTTATGTAACTCTGAGCTCATAGTCGACTAATTGAATTTCCTTTGTCTGAAAAAGATCTTAAGTGGTTTTGCCGTTCAGATCATTCAGTCAAAACTCATTTAAAAATCCTTTAATGCAGGGGTTCTTAACCTTTTCCACCTTGGAACAAGGCCCGTTCCTATATGTACTGATCAAAGTGATAATTGATCTAAATCTTGGTTTAATTTGTAGTTTATTTGCATTGTAAATAAATAAAATGCACATATACACACATAAAGTTTAACAAGCAAAGGCCTTGTCCAATAAATCATAAGGCGTGATTGTGACAAACATGTACAAACCTGCCAACATGGCAATGAGAGACATTAAACGCATGCCAGCAGCACAATGTGATCCCAGTAGAGTCCAGATGCAAAAAAATCTTCTCAAAAATCTGCATCTACTAGCCATTTGAAGTGCATTTTTCAAAATACTTAGGATTAATAAAAACAGAATTCTTCATTTATTGCCTTCAACTTTTGGTTTAAAATGTTTCCATTTCTTAAACTTTTGTTAGCAGCAGGCTAAGGTTCTTCTTCTTCGTTTTATAAAATGTTGTCAAACATCTAAATAGCGCACTATTCAGTGCGCTATCTCACTACTAGTGGTGAGAAAGTGTATTGCAAGCCAGTTAGTTAAAAACCAATAACACGTAGTTGAGAGAAATATTTTTTTTTTGAGGTCCTCAAGGTGGCGATCGCAGCTCAATTGTGGGTCGCGGCTTGGGATGCACCAATATGAAAATTTCAGCCGATATCGATATTGTTGGTGTTATGGCTAATAACCGATATTTACCGATATTACACAGACACACAAATTATTTATATACATATACCCCCAAATACACTTGTGTCTTTTTTTAATACTGTAAAAAAACAACCAGACCTCTGACATGGCTCTCAGTTATTTCTGGCTGTACAGCGTCACTAACACCATCATGATCAAACAAATACAATTCAACAAATCATTTCCCTTCTCAAAACAGGAACAAAAGTTTAAAAGTGGGAAATCAATATCGGACGTTAATATTGGCCCTGTAGGGGTGGGAATTTTTTATCATCTCATGATTCAGTTTGATTTGATTCTGGTATTTAGAGCCACAATTCAATGCAAAATCAAATTTTCATTCAAAACGATAATGTGAGCCCATTTGTCATGTTCCTAAAGAGCTTCATTTCACAAACCTTGCACGCACACATTGATATCAAACTCATTTGGTAAAAAACAAAATAAGCCCAAATCATTGCCTTCAACAAAGATGGGGTGGATTAAATCTCTCTTTAGTCCATTTTTGTAGTTATCTCTTTGTTTTGGTGCTTTCTGCGCATTCATTCATTTATACATTCCAGAACCTGCTGCGTGGTGACGTCAGGACGTCCCACTTAGTTACAAAATAGAGGCTGACAGCCATTGAATTTTATTCATTTATTTTTTTAATCAGTTTTTGGATATTTTAAATTGATTCTGAATTATCACAATTCTGATGTGAATTGATTTTTTTTTGGTGCACCCCTACAGTCCAGTTTTACTTATCGGATTGATACCGATGTTAATGCCAATATGTCGTGCATCCCTAGTCACGGCCCATGGGTTAAGAATCTCTGCTTTAATGTAGAACACAATAATTGTCTTTTCGTGTCCCTTCTTCACATTTTCCAACTTGTCTCTCTTCCAACTATGTGTCATCCTCACTTTTTCCCTTTTATCTCTTCGTCAACAGATTTCTGAAAATTTTTACTTTGACCTGAACTCGGATCAGATGAAGGGATTGCTGAAGCCTCACACGCCTCACGTAGCCATATCCACACTGGCTCGCTCTGCCATCTTTTCCATCACATACCCTTCCCCTGATATCTTTCTGGTCATCAAGGTACTTTGAAGCCTAAAAGATATCAATTAAGAATAAATATTTCTATTTAGTGGAAATAATCATAAGCATGAGTTGTATTTCAGCTTGAAAAAGTCCTTCAACAAGGAGATATCGGTGAATGCTGTGAACCCTACATGGTGATGAAAGAGTCTGATTCCTCTAAGGTACTGAAACTAATGCGTGTTACTGTTGCAACACTTTGCACTTGCAGCCAGTGTACACACGTAGACCCTTTTTAAAGTCTGGCCCCATATATTACTCAATTCTGTCTGGATAAATTCCAATATCTATCGTCCTGTTTGATTGGCTCATCAGCTGATTCAGCATATTTTCATCTCTTTATGTTCTCTTGCAGCACAAAGAAAAACTGGAGAAGCTGCGCCTTCAGGCAGAGCAGTCTTGTGCTCGTCTCGGCCGTTTCCGCATGCCCTTTGCCTGGACGGCCATTCATCTGCTCAACATCGTCAGCAGCGTGGGAAGTCTCGATCGGACGGACCCAGACTCTGACTCTGGTACTTGCTGATTCAAGATGTCGTCTCTTTTATGCACACTGTTCGAAACATCCCCCTCTCTTTCCTACAAAGTGTTCAACCTGTTTTAACAAAGTATCTAATTGAATTGTTTCTCTTAGAACGGAAGGGTCATGGAACCTGGAATGACAAAAAGAAGAAGGGATTTGAGAGGATGAGTGTTGGAGATGAGATGTGTAACTTTGCTACTTTCCGCCCAGCGACACTCACTGTAACCAACTTTTTCAAACAGGTCTGTGTAATTTTGATGTTAGTGACTTATATAGTAGTTGTCTTTATTCATACTGTGATGTAAAATAGCCAAATTAATCGTTGTTCTGTGATGAAAGTTGAATATTTATTCATGTTAGAATAGGAAGAGAAACTTTAGACAGAAAACTTGAGTGTTTCAGACTCAAACTTCTTGTCTTTTGCCAAATGAACGCTAGAAATAGGTGCTAGCTCCCCGTGACCCTGAAGAGAAGAAGCTAATCATTTAGTTGGGGTCTATATAAAGTGGAACTGCAATGCTGTGGTCTAAATTCCTCCTTATTGTAACTCCACAATCCTCTCTTTCACCCTTTTTCTGAGGTGTGTCTCAGATCAACTCGTTTTGAGGATGTCTCTTTAAATCCAAGCGAAGTGCTCCCCCCCCCCCACACAGCTTCCTGACTGGTCCATTCTAGTTTGACATTCTGTAATGCTCTGTGTTAGGAAACAAATGTTGCCTGTATGAAATAGGAACCCTTAATATAGCCCGTCTGCAATTTCTATTGAATATATTATTTTATATTAGACTTTTTAATTGTCTTTAAAGTATGATGATAAATAAACGGTTCAGTCCTATCACCCAAAATGTAGATCTCTCCATTTCCTGTACATTTGATCAGTGTTTTGCATCTTCCTTAGAAAGTTTTTTGAACTAAAAGCTTATTATGAGTATATTATGAACTCTGCTTCTCTATTTGTGCAACAAGGAGGGCGATAGACTGAGTGACGAGGACCTCTACAAGTTTTTGGCAGATATGCGCAGGCCGTCCTCTGTCCTGCGACGACTCAGGCCTGTCACAGGTAAACACAACATCTTCCTGCATGACGGTGGATTCTCTGCTGGAATATTTCTTGATCTTTTATTTATTTATTAATTATTTTGTCTTTTAGCTCAGTTGAAGATCGACATATCCCCAGCCCCCGACTTGCCGCATTATTGTCTGTCGCCAGAACTGCTGCACGTGAAGCCTTACCCAGACCTGCGTGTCCGGCCAACCAAAGAGGTGCTGGAGTTCCCAGCGCGCAACGTATACACACCGCACACCACGTACAGGTGAGTGTTCAGCTCTCAAAGGTGCACGCTCGCAAACAGAAGCTTTGACCTATTGAGCAAATGCATGTACACCTGATCGATGCATGCGTGCCTCTCCATGTGTACGGTTTTTGTTTTTCTGCCTTCAGGTCATTCTGTAGTTTTACTCAAGCAGGGAAGAAGATGTCACAAAACAAACTCTTCTTTTTAACACGCTTTTATTGACATGATGTAGTTCCAAAAGAAAAAATAGATGTCATTTTTTATACTTAAAAAAAAACAAAGTTTTCAATAATTTAACAACCTTTTTTTATATTTTCTTTTTAAAACATAGCTATGAGCATGAAGACACAAAGTATACACAACAAACCACATCCAACAGGACAAAGCCCAAGCTTGCATAAAAAGTATTTGGTTAATACTCAGTCGATCTACAGTATATCTTGGTTAGAAGGGAGTGCAGTGACATTGAGGAGTTGCAATCTAGAAGGACTCTTGGAAGCTTGACAAACCACTACAACACTGGTCTAGTCTGGAAGAAGGATGAAAAATAGCAACGTTGGTGAAATGAAATTGATTAAAATTAAGAAAAAATGTGTTAAACAAGCAGTTTACCATCTTTTGCAGTTTGGAGAGCTGCTCATTCTGATTTTTGAGATTCTCTTTTTGAAACTGGGTCAAGAGTTGCAAACCCTGCAAGATGTTAGAGTGCTCCTCAGCTCGATCCTAAAAGCAGGGATCAAAAGAAAAAAAAACAGAAACATTGTTTATTTGATTCCTATGATGATGAGTTACTTCTGAGAAGCCTTGGGTAGTTTTCAGATTTACCTTCAGCTCCTTGATGCTGTTAGGTGCAGAGTTGTTGAGATACATCTCCAGCCTTTTCACTTTTGTCTTCAGCTCCTCCTCGTCCTTCTCTATGCTGTTCAGCTGAGTTTTAGTCATCTGAGTCTGAGCCTGTTGCTTTGCCATCTGGTCCTGACAAAAGAGCATCTGCTCGTGTTATTCTCTTCTTCAACAACAGTCGGTGAAGCTGGCAGCTGCCTGTCTCAGAATGTAACGTGCATCTCTCTACTGCTCTTGAATGAAATGAATGTGAGCTATTCATGAACAGGAGGAAAATGCAGTGAGGTGATTTTCAAAATAATTAGTTTGGTGTTGAAGCATTAACAGCAGTATAGGATTTATTATAGAAATAGTGGAGGCGTTTTTTATGTTTTTGTTGTGTCTACAGCTGTTTAATCTTGATGTCGAAGCCTCGACCCTTTTTCTTCTTCTGCATATTTTTCCTAAATAACATCTCAGCCCGCTCCACATAAAGGATTTATGTTTACATTGTTCCGTTCTTTCCTACCTGCAGCAGCTGTACGACTTCTTTTATCTGTTGCTCCGTCTCCGCAGCCTGCTCCGTCTGCCTCCCCAGCTTTTGAAGCGTATCTTCTTGAGTTTTCAAAGTGTTGCTGATTTTTTCCATCTTGGCCCCGGTGGTTTCAAACACGTAGCTAAGCGATTCGCTCAGCTGTATGACTCCGAACATGAGCACGTTGACTTCTTCCTGCGGCGCGGCCCTCTCTTCCATCCGGTCGGTCTTCCTGATGGGGTTTGCATGGACCGCTCTTAAACCCACAGCTACACAAAGCAGGCACAGGCTCCAGATCATCCTGATAAGTCTTTCCTGCTCACTTATTTCAAATGTACTGTTTTCTCTTACAGGGATATGCCCAGTTACATCTAAAACAAGTGGTTTGATGTAAAGCTGATGCAAACTCTCTCAGAGCTGTGAAGAAGTTGACATCAGCTACAGGATAATGAATCTGAAGCTTGTGTGCCTTTTTATAGGGACTGCACATGCAGTGTCGTGGTAAAACATTAGCTTTTGTTGGTTTGATCTCATGTCTAGAACACGGCCTTGGTCTCAGTGACCTTCTCTTCAAGCATGAGCACCTGGGCTCTAATTTTAGCATTTAGGTCACAAACTCTTGCAACATATACTATTCTATGCAAAAACACAGGTTTGAAGCTAAAAATAGTAATGAGAAAATATCAGAATATGTGCAGTTAATTATTTATTCATGTTTTAATTTTATACAGTGATGAGTCAGTTCCACTTTGACGTGACTAAAATCAGCTGTTTCAAAATATGAACACTGTTTACCCCCGATGTTTGATTTGGATAGGGGATGTTGACATTTACTAGTGAAAACTGTTGGGTCACACTCCTCTCCTGCGTGCACATTTACTGAAATTAAGACTTTTAAGGTTTATCCTGGAAAATCTGAAGCAAAAGGATGAGATATTGCTGACGTAGCTGGCAAAAGGAGGAAGTAATAAAAGTTTACTAATCGCAGGTCTAGATTTATGCATCTCTACTTTGGTCGTCTCCCCTTTCTGTCTAATTTTTATGTAATCTTCAACCTCTCAGGAACCTGCTCTATGTTTACCCACAAAGTCTGAACTTCAGCAGTCGTCAGGGGTCAGTGAGAAACATCGCTGTGAAAGTTCAGTTCATGGCAGGAGAAGACCCAAGTCAAGCTTTACCGGTGGGTTACATTCAAGGACAACCATGTGACGTGGCTGTAACGCTCTTAGGAAAATGAAATGTCAGCTACAAAGAACAGCTTATACTGACTTAGGAGTAGATGTAGGGATGTGTTCTTTGAAAATCTACACTGCAAAAACTGTCTAAGTCTTACAATCTTATATCCAGCCAAAAAATACTTTTGATCTTGTTTTGAGACTGTTTTACTAAGCAAGAGCAGCATGTGTTAGATTATTAATCTCATTAGCCTGGAAATGATCTTTATTTCAAGAAGTCTTACCAAATTCAATCAGATGGCAGATTATTTTTCTTCATTTATGTCTGAATCTTCTCAAATGAAGTAAAACCAGGTTCAAAACAATTGGCTGGATATAAGATTGTAAGACTTTGTTAGATGGACAATTTTTACATGATTACTGGCTGTGTCCAAATTCAGGTTGATTAAGTCCCAGCGATGCGCCAAAGGCTGTCCAAATTCTAAGGCCCCTCCATTTGTGGTCCAAAAATTCATTATCTTTTTCCCCTGATTTGAAGGATGGGTCAGGTGTATCGTAGACCAGGTAGTCTGGGTCCTTCGGAGGATGCAGCCCCTGAATTTGGACAGAGCAATTTTCAGCATATAAGTTTCTATTTGATATTGCACAATTATTGAAAGCATATTTTAGAACAATGTTCTGCTAGAAAAATTCAAGTAGATTAGAACTTAGACATAAATATATTGTAAAAAGTTTGAAAATAAGAACACTGTTTCTTTTCTAACAGGTTTTCTTTGGCAAGTCGAGTTGCGCTGAGTTTATGAAAGAGGCCTACACTCCCATCATCTATCACAACAAGTAAGGCTCAAACACCCTTTGATCCACTGCCCAAGTCGCTCCGACTTCTTTTTTTCCAATTGTCCTTTTGTTGAACATTGTTTAACTTTTGCTCGCAAGGTCCCCTGAGTTCTACGAGGAGATGAAGATGAAGATTCCTGCCAATCTGACAGACAACCACCATCTACTGTTCACCTTCTACCACATCAGCTGCCAGCCCAAACAGAACACTCCTCTGGAGACCCCTGTGGGCTACACTGTGAGTACACTCTTGGCTCACATTTAATGCTTTCACCCACACATTTCACTTGTCTGACAGCTCTTTTCGTGGGAGCTCACATGTCTTATGTGCCTGCAGTGGATCCCTTTGATGCAACACGGCCGACTCCGCACCGGCTCCTTCAGTCTTCCCGTGTCTGTGGAAAAGCCTCCGCCTAGCTACTCCGTGCTCACTCCTGACGTGAGTGTTTTTCAATAAACTGTGTGAATATCAATTCACCCGCCATCACCCGTTTCTTTGTGAGGCTCCGGTGAATCGAATGAGTAAAATTGCACTCTGACAGGTTCAGCTTCCAGGCATGAAGTGGGTGGATAATCACAAAGGAGTGTTCAATGTCGAGGTGACAGCAACCTCCTCTGTTCACACTCAGGTACACAAATATGCTCATGTGCTGTTTTCTCCTACTGTTAAAGCCTTAAGTGGTGTTAATTTAGTTTTTAAATTACAATGATTCAAATATCCATAAGTATTTCTTGTTAACTAATGAAATAATGTCTTGAGGATTACCGGTATGTTACTTTAAACCAATAAGTACAGTTTTGAATATGTATGAATCTGTAGCATGTCATAGTTCCATACATTTCTAATGTCAAATGCAAAACACTTTAATAAATGCCTTCTGTATCTTCTTGCTCAAAATGAATCTGTATTATTGTTGTACCTCTAGGATCCACACCTGGATAAGTTCTTTACTCTGGTTTATGTTCTTGAGGAGTACTCCTTCCCGTTCCGCCTCAAGGATGTAATTATAACCGAGGCGAACATGGAGGCGGAGCTGAAGGCCAGCATGGCAGCTCTGAAAGGGGCTCAGCTGGATACCTGTGTCAGGTTCTTACATCAGCTGCTCAACAAACTCATTCAGCTCATCGTGTACCCTCCAGTCATTGCAGGTCAAATTGGTGAGTGGGTTGTTTTACAGTCAGTTCCACTTTAGGAAACCTGAAATGTGTTTTTATTTTTGCAGAGGTGTATAGTAATGAAGTACATTTACTTTGTTATAGTGCAGGGCTGTTCAACTAAACTGCTCCGGGGGCCACAGTTAATGCAGGCAAACAGCTCAGGGGCCGAACATCCAACAATTAAAGTCATTATGAAAATAAACCAAGTATTACAAAGTAATTAAAATAGTTTATTTTGCTGCATTTAATCATGAATACAAAATAGAGAACCCTATAAAAGTAGTGATAATAAAACAATATAAAAACAGAAAATAACACATTATGCCTACTATTTAACACAAATATTATTTTGACATCTCTAAATTGCCAAATTTTTAAACCAATTTTAGTCTTAATTTCATAGTTTTGTCTTCAACTTCTTGGGATTTTAACTGTCTTGAGTGTTCATAGTAAGCTTCTAGCCAAGATTCTGACATTTTGTAAATACCACACATGTCTGTCTAACTAAAAGAACTTATAGTAATTAAAGTAGAAAACTGGGGTTTGGGCTTAAAGAACATGCTTGTGATTTGATTAAATGTGTTTCAAAATGTCACCAGTGAACCTTGGCCGAGCTGCTTTTGAAGCCATGGCTCTGCTGGTCAACCAGATCCACAAAAACCTGGAGGGAAACCAGGATCAGCACGGCCGCAACAATCTGCTGGCATCTTATATTCATTATGTCTTCCGCCTGCCCACTGCTGAACCTGCAATGCCCCCAACAAGTGAGTGTACCGTGCAACCCATTCATAGGAAGCAGCAAAAACAGGCTAAAGATTATAGTTCTGTTGGAATTTGCTCTAATTATTTACTAATATCCGTGTCGGCTTTGTTTCCTGAGAAGCAGGCTCCCATTCCTATGAAATGCCTGTGCAGTATGCCACCTTGTCCAGGGCAACAGGCCGACCAAGCAGTCTGCATCTGTCACGTTCAAAGAGTATTAGTAATTCCAATCCTGACCTGGCTACCACTCCAGTTTCCCCTGACGAAGAAGTTCAAAGGATCATTGGAAGCAAAGTGAGTTTCACATTTTAATAATAATAATAATAATAATGGTATATGACAAATATGATTTCAAGTTTGTTCAATGATGATCTGTGTTTTTAGATTTTTTTAACTTATACCCATTGTTCTATTTTTAAATTGTCTTTTAAACCAGTTATTTTGATTTAATGACAGTGTCTTTATTCTTCACAGCAAATTTAATAAACTCAAGTCAACTGAAAACTCACAGCCTAGTCAATACAAATATGCTTTGTGCCTTTTTCTCTGTTTCTGTTAGTTCCTCCAGTTTCTTCTCCCACAATCCCTCTGTCTAATTCTGATTTTAATGTCCTTTATTTTTGTTTCTCCTTGATTTTTACCCTCAGATAATATCTTGTGTGATTATTACTCTCCCTTTACTCACAGTGTCATTGCCTCTCGCCATACTTTGTTTGTTTTTGTGTGTGTCTCATCGGTGGCTTGTGGCAGGGTATTGACCGCTCCCACTCCTGGGTAAACTCTGCTTATGCCCCTGGGGGGTCCAGATCTGTGCTACGCCGGAACCCCAACTCCAGCTGTGAGCTCAAGCAGGTGCCAAATCCTTCCTCCTTTTCCTCATCATCCTCTTCACTTCCATCTCTAAATAGCATATCTTCTGTGAACTTGTATTTGTGTCTGCATGCCTCTTTCTCCACATCCCTCATTCTACTTATTTTAAATCATTCCATCCTTCCAAATTCATCTTTTCTCTGCTGCCTAACAAGCCATTTGTCTGGTGTTCAACGGACAAAAGCGCCGCCTGAGTCTCCTTAGATGTCTCTCGGGCCTCGCGCTCGTCAGAGTTCACAGAAAAGCTCTGTGGTCATCCACCCATTCCCAGTTCACCCATTTTCATGTTACTGTTTCCATCTCTGTGTTCACCTCACCATCACTTCATGTCAGGCAAGCGACCTGAGCAGCAATCGCATGTCTGCCTTTCTGGACAGCGTGGCCTTGTTAACAGTTCCCACAAGGCCGATTATAAAGAAGGTAAAACTGGAATCTAATGTTAAAAAAAAAAAGAAAAAAAAAGTGACATGGGCATTTTAAATGAGAAACAAACACATACTGACATACCACCATTACATGTTAGCATCATAAACATTTATCATCATTCAGCATATTTAACAATTGTATTTCTGATGTGTTTTTTTTAAAAAATATACTAAATAAAGATAACTCTTTTTTATCATTATTGTTATTTTATATATAAATAGTATGTTTTTCTCAGAATAGGGTTTGACTAGCTTTTAAGCATTTATTATTAGATAGTTTTTAAATTTTTTAAATGGTTTTCTCATGTTACGTAAAGTGTTCTGTGTTGGTTTGTGTTCAGTTGCTCCATGAGGAGCTGGCATTACAGTGGGTGGTCAGTACCAGCGCAGTGAGGGACGCAGCTCTGCAGCAGGCCTGGTTTTTCTTCCAGATAATGGTCAGTATTTTCATCAGAAAATTACAAAACCCCTCACCATATATGACTGTCTGATCTATTCCTTCTTTAAGTACATAGATTAAAGTTATAGTATTTATTATAGGAAATGATGAAATTTTCATTTCCAAACCTTTGCACAGACTAAGAGCATGGCTCATCATTTGTTCCTGACCTCCAAACTGGATGCCCCCAGGCGTCAGCGTTTCCCAGAACGCTTCATTGATGACATCGCTGCCCTTGTGTGTGCCCATAGTGCAGACATCGCCAGCCGATACCAGAAGGTATGAAGCCCTCAAAGATACACCTCACTGAAGAAGACCCTGCTTTCAGTCCATTTAATAACAATTTGAGTCCCCTGAACAACAAAGAATTTGAGGGATTTTCATGTCAGATGGAACACTGTTGTGTCTCTACCGGTTGAGCTGTGTTGATCGTTTCAAGTATATAATACTTTTTTTTTTCTACCTTTCCTGTCTTTTTAAATATGCATACTATCTTCCTCAATATTGATCTTCCTCTCATAAAATCCCCCCTCCTTTCAGGATGTGGAGCTTGTAGAGAGGTTAAATAGCAGTCTGGCCTTCTTCCTGAATGATTTGCTGTCTCTCGTGGACCGGGGATTTGTTTTCATCCTCATTCGCTCTTACTACAAACAGGTGCTCATTGATCTCTTGTTCATTTTCCAGTAACTTCAAACAGCTTAAAGCTTTTACTCCTCCTCTGACTCTTGTCCTTAAAATGGTGTTTCATAGATCGCTAACAAGCTCAACACAGCACAAAACCCCAGCTCTTTGAACGCCCTGAGGATGGACTTTATTCGCATCGTCTGCAGCCATGAGCATTATGTTATCCTCAACTTACCTTGCTCCACTCTGAGCCCCCCAGCGTCCCCCTCCCCTTCCACCTCGTCCACAACGTCACAGGTACTGGAGCCGGCTGGAAAATGAAACATGTCTAGAGGAATAAATGTAGTGTGAAAGCTGAGTGCTGAATGACTTTACATAAGAAGCTGAAACTTGAGGTTTTAAAGGTAAAATGAAGCAAAACACCAGATAAATGTAAAAGTAGAAAAAAGAGGGTTAGTAAAAGTTACAAAAGAGTTGTTAAAAGCAGCAAAAGACTACATTAAAGTATCAAAAAACGAGCTTAAAATTATCAAAAGTAATTAAAAGCAGCAAAAGACTTGCTGAAAACATATGGGTAGTTTAATGCAGCAAATACTAGCTAAAAGTATCAAAGGTGTAGTTAAAAGCAATAAAATTGTGGTTAAAAGCAGCAAAAGACTGACAAAAAATAGTAAACAGTTAGCTAAAAGTAGCAAAAGACAAGCAAGTATCAAGAGAGCAGTTATAATGCAGTAAATTACTGTGAATGCTGATTCAGCATTCAACCAGTCTTTTTTTTTTGTTTCAAACTTTATTCATTTCTTAAAAAGACAAATAATTCTATGTACAATAAAAAGAAAATACAAAT
>JARVGW010000194.1:13657394-13691702 GCA_031762495.1 Anablepsoides rubrolineatus
CAAATATAAACTCAAACAACAATAATCTTCAGTCAACAAAACAAAAAGCATCAGATCTTTCTAGAACGACAAATCATTTGTATACAGATCATACTGTTTCATATTTTTCAACAGTCGAGCCTTTATCATTCTCTTAAACGTGTACAGTGATGTGGCACTTTTAAAATCATCTTCCAGATCATTCCACAATCTGACTCCTTGGATTGAGGTTCTAAATTTAGGTTTTATGAACATCTCTATTCCCTTAAGATTATAACAGATTTCTCTCTTCACAAAGTTTATCTGAATGTTTAAAGGTAGTTTAAATTTAAGGAAGTGTAAAAGTGTTTTGAACTTTTGTTCCCACATGGAACACGTTTGTAATTACAACTTTCTTCATACAAGTCATGGCTTTTAATGTCACTTTATGTTACAGAGTTCAGCGTTTTCGAGTATGGTGCAAGACCAGGGTGTGGCCACCATGTTTGAACTCTCTGTGCCGTTTCGCCAGCAGCACTTCTTGTCTGGCCTGTTGCTCAGTGAGCTCTCTCTCATTCTTGATCCTGAAGGCGAAGGGTGGGTTCTTTGTGTGTCTCTGTCAACGTAAATTTCCCAACTCATTTAATATAAAATATAAAGAAACTTCAAGCATTCTGTGAGAACAAATATATATATATTTTTTTACCTTCAGGGTTTTCTTCCTCCATAAAAAGGCCATCAGCGCTGTTCACTCTCTGCTGTGCAGCCACGATGCGGACCCTCGCTACAAGGATGCTCAGGTCAGAGCTCACCTCGCTAAGCTCTACCTGCCGCTCGTCCCCGTCGTCATGGAGACACTACATCAGCTCCACGACTTCTGCGGTCAGTAGAGTTTCATGTGGAGCTGCTAGTTTTCTTACAGCATGAAGATGATTTCACTTGCAGCGACGGCGCACACCTGAGAGTCCTTGTCTCTTTTCTTTGTAGACTCGTCTGCCCGCGTCCGCCTTGCCGCCACCGCCGCTGAAGATATTGACCCAGACAGCAATATTATTAGTCAGTCTGTTGCCATGGCAATTGCCGGCTCTCCTTTGCCGCATGCCAAAGCAAACCCATTTTCGCTCCCTTCAGTGGTAAGTGATAGCAGCAAGGGTCAACGTGTTCTCCTGGGCTTTACATGCTGGTGGGTCAGAGACCGGTCTCTGTGTCAAACGAAGCTACTTCTGTTTCTTCTTTTAATTTTTGTTTTTCTGTCTGAAGCTTATTTTCTCTTTTTGTCCTGTAGGTGGCTCTCTGTGTCCTTTATCTTCTTAATACTTTTTATTTTGGTCTGTTTTTGTCCTGGAATTCTTGGCCCACTTGTTCTCTTTTCATTTCATTCCATTCATTGTTTATTTGAATAGGGACAAGTGTCAAGTATTAACAATACTTTACACTACAACATTTACAGCCAGAGCTAATTTGAAATGCACGTCCCTAGATGAGCTTTTAGCAACATGAAATGAAAGTATAAAATACAGTTAACAAATAAAAACATCACAATATTAAAACTCACAAATGAACTCATAAACCAACACAAATCATTAAAGAGTTCAATTATTCATGTCTACAAAGCTGGTTTTCCTTCTAGAAATGCTTCAGTTCCAATAATGGTTCCAGTCAGACATCAGTTTTAAATCAGTAGGTAGGGAATTCCACATGTAAATCCCTCTAGCAGAAAAAGCTGTTTGACCCATAGCAGTTTAAAAATAAAAGAACGTTACAGTTCCCACTGTTTGCTCCATGACTTACTGAGCCTGTAGATCTAAGAGGAGCCAAAAGCTCACAGAGCACTTGAGGAACCTGTTCTCAACAACAGGTTATCTCAGCAATGTGAAATTATTTATGCGGTATGTTATCAGTGTTAGCTTTCAAATAATTCATTCATATTTATTGCAAAAAATGGGTGTCACAGGCACTTTAAAAACAATTACTACTGCTCATCTGTGGTCAAGAATTTTGGAGTGTTTTTAAATTTGAGAAGCAAATATCTTGTTAAAACCAGCTTTGTCTAATTGCCAAAGCAAAATCTTACTTTCCCCACAAGGACTCTTGAAACTCATCCATGCTTTTATTACATCTAGACAAGACTAATGCAACTCGTTATATGTTGGTTTGGAATAATCATCTCTGCATCGTTTGCAGTTAGTCCAGAACGCTGCTGCACATCTTTTAACGGGTTCTAGAAGGCAGGATCACATCACTGCTGTTTTATCTGACTTGCACTGACTGCCTCTTCACTTTCATATTGATTTTAAGATGTTTTTTTACTTAGGTTTAAAGTTGTAAATGGTCTGGCACCCAGTTATTTATTGGCCCTGTTGCACTTTTATGCCCCACACAGAGAACTGAGATCTTCTAATCAGATGTTTTTAGTGCAGCCAAAGGCAAAGCTAAAGGGTAGAGGGGAACAAGCTTTTGCTGTGTACTGCAGAGTCTGTTCAGTCTTTTAAATCTCGCTTAAAAACTCACGTTTTTACACTGGCTTTTCATTCAAGTTCAGTTTGAGCTACCTCAGGAATTAGTCATTTGTGTCTTTTTATTTGTTTTAGCTTGTTATTAGTTTTAATTGTATCATGTTTAATTGTATTGTCTGTTTTGAAGGACATTACAAAAGTGGCTTTGCATCTGTGTGCTCATCCTTACCAGGCCACTCGGCAGTCCAGCTCTCTGTCTGCTGAGTGCAGCAGGACCCTGCTGGTGTGTTTCCTGTGGGTGCTGAAGAACGCAGATGCAGCTCTCCTGGAGCGCTGGGTTTCTGATTTGTCTGTACTACAAATCAACCGTTTGTTGGATCTGCTTCATCTCTGTGTCTCCTGCTTTGAATACAAGGTACAATAACCAGGCACTTTCAACACATTTAAGAGCTTTTTTTTTTATTATTCCTCTGTCATGTAGGCAGGAGAATTCCTGCAATAAACATGAGTTGAAATCTATTTCAAAAACATTTAAACCATTTGTCGTGCTGAGATTTTTACAGGATCTTAATAAGTGTTAAATATAATCATCTCAGTTTTAAGCTTTCAAAAGTCTAGATTTTCAATTTAGGTTCTAAATTACATTTAGTTCCGTCATAAATTTCTACGCTCTCATACGTAAACACCAGATGTTTAACAAAATGTGATTGGTCCAGATGTTTTCCACGACTGAATTGCTCTTCACAGCTGTGCATCACAAACTGGGATTTCCTGCTGGAAATGTGTTCTCGTGGCGTGAAATTTAAGGATTTCCAGTTAAACCTGCTTGTAAACGCATGAATCTGTCACTATACGTACTGTACATTTGTTCTGCTTGGAGAGCTTCTGACTGATTGTGAACGTCATCTTTTCAGGGGAGGAAGGCTCTGGAAAGGATCAACAGCCTGACCTTTAAAAAGTCTCAGGACATGAAGGCCCGACTAGAGGAAGCTATCCTGGGTACAATAGGAGCCCGACAGGAGATGGTCCGTCGCTGTAGAGGTAAATAGCCCGAAGACGCATTATTATAGCTTGAAAAATGTAATTTGTTCACTGAAACCTTTTAATTTTTTACAGAAAGAAGTCCTTATGGCACCCAGGAGAATGTCAGGTGGAGGAAAAATGTCACTCACTGGAAACAAAACACAGACAAAGTTGACAAGTATGTCCTTTTATTGCACCAGAATCATTGCTAACTGCTAGTATTCAGTTTTCATAAATGAAAGCGAGGATGATGATTGTAAACATTATCTATCAGGAGTAAGGCTGAGATGGAGCAGGAGTCTGTGGTGGATGGAAATCTGGCTACTGAGGCCTCACTGATTGTCCTGGACACATTAGAGATTATAGTAAAGGTAAAAAAAAAAAAAATTCACTCAGGATTTTTGTGTCAATTTTATTTTCTGAAGTTTCTGCCCCTGTCTTCTTTCAGACTGTGGTTGCATCTGAACTGAAAGAAAGTGTTTTAGGCGGGGTTCTGCGAGTTCTTCTCCACAGCATGGCAGGCAACCAGAGCGCCCTCTTCCTGCAGCATTGCTTCACTACACAGAGGGCTCTTGTTTTCAAGGCAAGAACGCTTCCTGTTGGTGCACAGTAGTAACAGTGTTTCCAGACTTGCCGTTGATTTATTATTCATCACAAAACTAGATTTCTGAACTTTCAAATGACAAAAAATAAAAAAAGTTTTATTATATTCAAACTTTATTACAGACTTAAGGTCCACAAAACAAAGATAAGAGAAGCAGATCAACAATAAAATCCAAGAACAAAAGAAAAATTATTGTATTAATCTGTTAATTTTTGGCATCACGTCTGTGTAAATGTTATTAAAAAGGTGTGTTTTGTGCAGTTCCCAGAGATGCTGTTTGAGGAGGACACGGAGCTTTGTGCAGATTTGTGCCTCCGCCTCCTCCGCCACTGCAGCAGCAGCGTCAGTCCGGTCAGGAGTCACGCCTCGGCTTCTCTTTACCTGCTCATGAGGCAGAACTTTGAGATTGGGAATGTAGGTTTGAAATCATCTGCCAAATAGCTTTGTGTTGTTTCTCTAACCTCATAACTCTACCAATCATGTCATTTCTTTTCCTTTTGTTTGTTTGTTTTGTATCAGAACTTTGCCCGAGTGAAGATGCAGGTCACCATGTCTCTGTCCTCACTGGTGGGAATGTCACAGAACTTTAATGAAGAGCATCTTCGTCGGTCATTAAAGACCATCCTGACCTACGCTGAAGAAGACCTCGAGCTGCGCGACACACCTTTCCCAGAGCAGGTAGGTGACCGCTAAGACTGTGTCAGGCTGTTTTTTAAACTGCTCCAATGGAAAAAGATGTGTTAATGTGTTGTTTATGTAGGTCCAGGATCTGGTCTTCAACCTGCACATGATTCTTACTGACACTGTTAAGATGAAAGAGCATCAGCAGGATCCCGAAATGCTCATCGACTTGATGTACAGGTAATCAGACGCCCGTGAATGAGGCAGGCAAGCAGAGAAAATGCTGAATAAAACTCTTTTTCTTTGTTTGTTTTCAGGATTGCCAAAGGCTACCAGAACTCTCCTGACCTGCGCCTGACGTGGCTTCAGAACATGGCAGGGAAACACTCGGAGCGGGGAAACCACGCCGAGGCGGCCCACTGTCTGGTCCACAGCGCTGCACTGGTGGCAGAATACCTCAACATGCTGGAGGACTGCCGCTACCTGCCTATTGGTTGTGTCACATTTCAGGTCAGTTCGAGCAGTTTAGCTCGTTAACTCTTCGATAATTATGTCAACTGAACAATCATTTTTTACATGCCTATTTCTGTTGTTTCTCTCCCAGAATATTTCCTCTAACGTGTTAGAGGAGTCAGCCATATCTGATGACATTTTGTCTCCGGAGGAGGAAGGCATTTGTGCCGGGAAGTATTTCAGCGAGTCAGGTCTTGTGGGCCTCCTGGAGCAAGCAGCGGCCTCTTTTAACATGGTACGACTCACGTTCTCTGACTCCACGGGGACAGTCTGCGTGCGGTCAGATAGGACTAATTACAGCCTTAACGTGGCTGAAAAACATGAGGTAGAAATGGCATGTGTAAGAAGTTATGTTTCATTATCCTTTTAACCGCAGGCGGCCATGTATGAGGCTATAAATGAGGTCTACAAGATTCTGCTGCCCATCCATGAAGCCAACAGAGACTTTAAAAAGTTGTCAACTGTCCACGGAAAGCTGCAGGATGCTTTCAACAAAGTCTACAACCAAGTTAGTCAACAGTATTACTTAAAAATAAAAAATAAATCTTCACTTTATCTTGTTTCTAATGTTTGTCTTCTCATGTCTGAATGTTTCAGAGTTCAGGATGGGAGGTAACAAGTTTGTTTCTTATATTAAGTTTATTCAATTTAAAATAAGATAAATATTGTGGTATTTTCTCCTTTTGTACTGACTATATATTATTATTTATTTTTTCTATTTCTACGTGGACAACGCATTAATGGTGAGTGAAAACTGTTGCTTATTTTCTGCCGTTCAATTGTTTTGGACTTTTTGCATGTTTTCATAATCAAGATATTTTACCCAAAAGCTGCTTAATTGTCCACAAACTAAACTGCATTAATATAGTTTCACCTTCATTCGATTATGTAGTTTTAATTTCACTTATTTCAATTTCTTTTTTTTGTTCCTTCCACAGTCTTTAGAGAATGTTTGGGACATACTTCCGTGTTGGTTTTTATGGTTGCCAGTTTGGTGACTTGGACGAGCAGGAGTTTGTCTACAAGGAGCCTTCCATCACCAAATTAGCTGAAATCTCCCACAGGCTTGAGGCAAGTAGATTTATTGTGACGCCAATAAAAGTGTTTTTAGAGATTTATGAGGAACGTCTACCCGAATATGTATTTCTTTGTTGATCAGGAGTTCTATTCAGTGAAGTTTGGTGATGATGTAGTGGAAATTATCAAGGACTCCAACCCAGTGGATAAAAGCAAACTGGATCCTAATAAGGTAAGAAAACATCTTTATTTTTAAACAAATTTTCTGGACTTCAAGTCCAGAGTATAATTTGCAGGACGAGCCAAATTGTGAAAAAAAAAGTGTGACATGTTCCAGAAAATACGGTAATAATGTAAAAAAAAAAAAAGTAGTGATAGTATTTAAAGTGTCTAACTGTACTCTCACAGGCCTACCTCCAGATTACCTATGTTGAGCCTTTCTTCGACACATACGAGCTAAAAGAAAGAATCACCTACTTTGATAAGAACTACAACCTGCGCACCTTCATGTACTGCACTCCCTTCACGCTGGACGGCCGGGCTCACGGAGACCTGCACGAGCAGTACAAACGTAAAAGTATCCTGACCACGTCTCATGCCTTCCCCTACATAAAGACCCGCATCAACGTAATCCACAAGGAGGAGGTCAGTGTCTGTTTCCAAACAATCAGATGTTTATAATAAACACTCTGAGTAATGCCACTTTTGTTTTGGATTTTACAGATTATTCTTGTCCCCATGGAGGTGGCAATCGAAGACATGCAGAAGAAGACCCAGGAGCTGGCTTTTGCCACAAATCAAGACCCTGCAGACCCTAAGATGCTTCAAATGGTGCTGCAGGGCTGTGTGGGCACGACTGTCAACCAGGTGCCTGATTGGATTTATAGCCTTTATTTGTTTAAAATGTCAAAAGCAAACCTTCTCAAGTTCCTGTTAAAATCCGGCTTCAGTTCTAGCCGAGTTTTTAGACATTCCTCAGCCAGTATGTAACAGTTTCTCCCCTTGCACAGGGTCCCCTTGAAGTGGCGCAGGTCTTTCTTTCTGAGATTCCCGATGATCCAAAACTGTTTCGCCATCACAACAAACTGCGCCTTTGCTTTAAAGACTTCACTAAGAGGTGATGACACACTCCGCACCTCAGGCACAGACCAATGTGTAACTAAGAAAAACAAACCCAGACTCTCTGCTATTTGTCGTGCAGGTGCGAGGACGCCCTGCGCAAGAATAAAGCCCTGATCGGGCCGGACCAGAAGGAGTACCACAGAGAGCTGGAGAGGAACTACAATAAACTGAAAGAAGCTTTGGGTCCTCTCATCAACCGCAAGATCCCCCAGCTGTACAGAACACTGCCAGCTCCGGCTACACAAACACAACGGTAATTTGAGCCATTAACACAAGGACACACAAAATGAGCTCATACTTTTTCTCGAAATGCAACAATAGAGAAACATAAAACCAAATGTAAAGCCACATACTCACCCTGCTGCAGTTCTTGATAAAACTTGGTGCACTGATTACAGAACTAAAGCTTGTTTGACTCTAGAAATGATCACCACATGTTTGTGTTTTTTTTCTTTGTTTTCATCATCCTTCAGCTGAAGGTTTGTGTTTACATGTGAGAGTCAGTGGACTGCTGGTTTATAATCAGAAACAGAGCTGGAGACAGTGGTAGAATGATGTTACAGGGCAATAGAAAATAAAAATTGATCAATTATTTGATTGAACAAACTTCCAAACGTTTAAATATTTAGCTGTGGGTAAACTGACTTTCATTGTTCTGTTGGTTTCTTATATAATAATGTGAATGCTGTGAAGCGTTCACATTATAGAGGTGATTCATTTTTCTTCCATATGTTTTTCATCACGTATCTCCTTCCACAATTTTTGTGCTATTTCAAAAATTCATGTATCAAAACGTTCAGCTCCTTCAGGACATTCCGGCTATGACTCTTGATTTTTTAGCAAATTATAAATTATTAGATATTTAGCCTTTTCGGCCATTTTTGTTCTCATTTAAAATTGAATAGATAGTTAAAACTTTCCTGCACTTTTCACCATTTGTTCTGGATCTTCTTTTTTAAATATTTGTGCTAATTTTGTTTTCCTTCAGTTTCTTTTTGTTTTTACTAATTTTAGCTTTTTTGTGTTTTTTCAGCTATCTTTGTGCTACTATTAGCTTCTTTCTGTTAAATTAGGCTTTTTATGCTATTTTCAGCTGTTTTCTGCAATTTTCTTGCTCCTCCTTTTGCAAATTTTCACTTTTTTTGGGTCATTTACATGAAGTTGCAACATTTTGTTCATATGTTTTCTGCAAAAATTGTTTAGAATTAAGCATTCACGCTGCATTCTCACAGAAAATGCCGTTTAGTTGTGTATTTTTAAGTAGTTTGTTCCCTAAAGAAAAAAAATCAAAAGCATTCTTTCAAAACAACATCAAAAAATAAACCGTATCACCTGCCACCTTTCATGTCAGTTTTAAACTAAGATCATCTTATGTTGAGAACTGATTGAGTTGTAGCCATTTTGATCAAACCCGAGAAATAAAATTATGCACATTCATTGGAATTTTTTCAGTGGTTCATGAGATGTTTTGCTAACAGAAATAAGACTGACTACAACGGTTGGTGCCTTGGTTTTAAGTATGTGCAAGGACAATGCTCAACTACTGCCTCACAAAGTTATAGTATGTGTAACACTGGCAGAGTGACCTCATTATTTAGCTTTTTTTTAAGATGAGATGGCTTCCATTAGTTAAAGGCTTTTATTGGGATACCTAAAGAAAATTGCACGCATTGTGAGAGAACCCAAGATTTATTTATTTTTATTTAACAGAAACTAATGATATTCCCGTTTAAAATACAGATCTAGTGCTTTCATTTAGCGCTCCAAGTCCAGTCTCTGCTAATACCACTCCATATCTAAACACATCTGTAAAATTGCCCTTCATAGCAGTGATTCATGAGATATTTTGCTAACGATACACAGAAACACAAGCAAAAATACCCTTTCTCCTTGAAAGGCGAGCGATAAAAGGAAATTTTCCCATGCAAAACTAAGTTTGTAACGTAAATTTTACAGAGAAAAAAGAAACCTTTAGTAACCGTCTCGTTCTGCCTCACAGAAACTCCTACACCAGGTCCAGTCTCCGCAGAGTCGACTGCTGAGGAGCAGAAAACTGGAAATCCCAAAACGGCAAGCTGTAAAAACGATCCCATCTCATCCGTTCTTATCGCTCCCCCCTCCCCCTCCCCAGCCACTGCACACCTGCTGTCTCTCTCTCTCACACACACACACACACCATCCTCTTCCTCGTTATTTTACCCCCCTCCACCTGCCCAGCCTCCCTGTCAAGCCTCAATTTCACCCAGCACCACACACACACACACACACTGCTAGTTGTCACCTCTTTCTCTGCTGAACCATCACCACCAGTCTCACACCTCTGTTAGAAAAAAAAAAACAATCTCAGCTGTTTATACTGGAAGGGTATCTGCTCTGTAAACATTGTCATTTGGTGTGAGGCTCTTCAGATGCCAGAAAGCTTTCCAAAGTAATCCACTCACTGACGACCCAAAGTAATCTCTTTGAGCTCAATCTGGCTACAACAGTTGTTTTTTTTTTTTTTACCAGACTGCAGCAACCAAACATGTTGGGATCCAATTCAAAGCAGCCTGTTGGGTGTCATGTTGTTGTTTTTTATTTGTAAAATATTGTTAAGCTAACTCTGGTAATAGCCAAGACCAAAGTTTATAGTTTAGTGTTCTGGTGAGCTTTCTTTTCTTGTAAGCAGACCAAATAACTGACATTCCTTCCTTCTCAAGTTGTAACATTTATCTGCTCTCGTCTCTCGTTATAAGATTTCAAGAGGTCTCGTTCTGTGCAAGCTCCGGTCTCAGGCTTGTAAATAAGGAAAATGCCAGAATTGAGGTGTTTAAACGTTTGTTTGTTTTTTTCTTTTTAGTTTTTAAACTGTGAATTCTGTGTAATGCACTGCAAACTCATTAGATGTTTATTGCAGAAACACTGCCGTTAGTCAAACAAACATCTTTAAACTCTAGTATCATCCTGAAGTACTGAATATGCTTTAGCTGTAAGTCCTCTTCATACGTTGAGATCTACTGTTATAAAGCACTCTACATGTTCATTTTATGCTCATCTCTGTCCATTAAGGATTTCTGTTTTTATAGGCCTTCCCTACTACTGTATGCATTAAATTGCACTATTGTAAAAAATAACTGGCACACTAACTCTGTAACAACAAAACTATACTCTTTGCCCTTTTATTTTATGCATTCATGATGAAAACTGTTTTTTTACCATTTAGTTTTTTTATTTATTTACTTTGTCTTCTATTAAAAAGTTCTTTCTACAGATCTGACTCGTCTTTATTTGTAGCATTTTGCAACTGAAAGGTACTGAAGTTATTTAATTCTTATTTTACTATTGTTTTTATAGGTTTAATGAAATGACTGATTGTTTTTAAATGTTTTGTGAGCGTCTGAGGTGTAACATAGACTGTGCTGTTAAGTTCCTTTAATTTCAGATTGTAACTAACTAGTTCTTAAATGTATTTACATAAAACCTCACAATGAGCTGCATTATTTTAATTTCTATTTCTATCTTCAAGCAGATTTTCTAGTTCTAGATGGATTACATTTAGTGGGCTTTTTTTTTTTTTTTTTTTTTGTAAAGGCTGCAGACCCCTTGTTTCTGTAGGAGGTCCAGTGCCTGAACCTTGGGGCTTATGTCCATTTGGGGCAGTGTTGCCAGATATGCAGTGGTTTTGATGTTTCCAATAGACAATAGTTTTAAGGTAAAATCATTTAAAATATCAATTAGTTGATAATTTATGCATTGTGTTCATTAAAAATAAAACCTATTTTTTTTTATCCACCTGAACACCCACACCAGGTTTAGAGTCCCGTTCTTTTCTTTGTGCATGTTAGCCAATCACAACTCTTTATCTTAAATAACCCCCCAACCCACATTTGCTGAGAAGGTGCACCCTTTTTTAGCATAGTTTGGATTAAGATACAACAATGTTTAAAGCGGCAGGACGATATTACACCACTTCATATCTGGCAACCCGGATTTGGATGCTGCTGGCCCTTTAAGAGGAGCGGGAGGAGACTGGTGATGGGGTCCGGAGCATCTCGGCTGCGGTGTTTTTGTCTGTCAGTGAGCGCCTGAGCCGAGTGAAGGCTGGAAGGATTTCCGAAGGACGGGTAAGAGCGTCTTCCGTCTTATCTTTTTGGTGTAAATAAAAACACGCTACTTGTGTTTGTTAAATGTGTTTGTGCGCGTTTCAGTCGACGCGGCTTTGACGGGACTTTTCTTTATTATAGTGAAGCGTCGGTTCTGCCCAAAAATGACTCCGCCGGTTATTTCTCCGAAGTGGCGGATCATCGGAGACCTAAAACCACCTCTAAATGAAAAGAAACCTTTATAATGAGGTTTAGTGTGAAAACTGACGGGGTTTTTATCTGTTTAGCGACAGCCCTTTCTTCTGCTACAGGAATGCGCGTGAGTGTTTTGGTCGCTGCTGCTCCGGTGCTTTTGTTTAGAGCATCACCGGAGGAGCCTTTAACAACATGCCCTTAATTATTCTAGATTCTTATTATTTTATTTTATTTTTACTTGAAAGTGCTTCTTTCAGGAAAAAAAGGTACATTTAAAATGTTGTTTTCAGGTTTAATGAGTTAAAATATTTATTTAATATGTAATTTACAACTGTTTACCCAGAAAACTTGTGGAAAGGACTTGACTTCACAGTCTCTGCCTTTTCCTGTTTGTTTAAACTGTTTTAAGCTTTGTGACAAATTTCTGTAAACTGTTGACTGTTTTACAAGAGCTTTATACACACCATCCTAGAAGAAGAAAAATCTCCCTCTCTCTTTGCACATCCTTAGTTAATGCACAAAATGTTGCAGCATTTCAACATTTTTAATTTCATTAAAATTATGAAAAAAATAAAAAAACTTAATTAAGCCAGAAAGAACTCTGGGGAGAGGGTGGGTCCCGAATTCTCATTACTTCCAGATGTTTTTCTTTGCACTTTTTCTCTCCGGATATGCTGGTTTTAAAGGTAGTAAAGATAAAGTTTATATGGAAAAAGTGGGAATAAAAGTGTTGCTGAACTGAAGAACAATCCAAAAGCAGTTTGTTGGGGCAACACTTTCTCATCAAGGTTCCTGAAAACTCAAAATTGAGAGGCCTGGCATGACTTGAAGCAATGCATGCTTCATATGAATGACTCCAAATCTGTAGATTTCGCTGAGTTACAATCAGTTTTCTGTGGTTTAAACCTGATAAGCTTTTTATTAAATTATTAATTTCTGAGAGTTTTATAGAAATGTGTGGAGTAGTTGATCGTGAGATATTTTGCTAACAGACAAACAGACCCTTAAAAAGGCTTAATGACACAAGTAAAACTGATTATTTGTGGCTTAATACAGTTCTTTGAGAACGCTAACAACCCATCTTTGTACGAGACGCGATGGTTCATGATGCAGGCTCTGTGGTACATTATATGGGTTTGCCAGAAAACACGTCAGATGTTGTTGTTATGAAGGACATGCAGAACTTGGCAGGATGTGGGGGTGTAGTCATCAGCCTGTTACACTACATCACACAATACGCCACTGTCCTGCTGTTGTATAATGACTTTCTGGATGTATTAAATCACCTAACAGGGAGTAGCTTGTAGCAGCTGTGTGGCACTCAGGCTGAGCAGGGTTCCCCACAGTCCTCATATTTCTGTTCAGTTCAATGTGCATCTAAACGGTAGTTGTTAAAACAAATATTTTACAGTTAAACTCATAAAAACAAGGTTTCGTTGTTGGCCAAAATAACCCATCTCCAGGAGAGCTGGTGAGAACTGCAGCAATAATAGTGACAATTGAATTCTCAGCACTTCAATTTATGAATCTTTGTTTGGATTTTGAGTTATTTTCATCATTTTTGTTTTGTCCGAGCTGGAATGTGATTGTCTCATTACAGGGTTCGGACCCAGGGGGTGCTGTGTTGGAATGCAGAGCCATAAACCCCATTTGCACAGCATGGCCACACGCTGGGCTTTTAAATGGTTAAGTGAGACTAATGAAATTACACCCTGGACCTCCATAATATGGTCTGTCACACTGTCCTGCGGTTCATTACAGATTAGAGTCTCTGAACAGTTTTATGGGATAACTTATTAACTTCCCTGTTTAAACAACACACATCATCATTATTGTTTATGTTCTGTCGCTATAAAGAAGCGTAAGATGTGCAAAATGTGGCTAATTGACCTTTTTCAGTTTATATCCAGACAGTCAGGTTGGGTTTGTCTAGTTGTACATTCAGTGTTTAACCCATAAAAACCTACAACATGTTAGAAACTTCACTCACAATATTTTTTATCAGTTTACAACAAACTAGAGATATATAGATAGGAAAAATCATAACTTTCAGCTACTACCACTTCACATGTTATTATTTTGCTAACAGACAAACAGTTTTATGGAGTACTCAGTAAATGTTGCAGACAAGCTTTTAGGTAGGATTTTGGAAGAGGGCATCAACACTTTAGCCCCTCCCACTCACACCAAACTTTACGTACGTTTAAAAAAAACACACAACAGCAGCTGCTGAAGCTATAAAATTGCTTCCCACCTCCTTTATGCAAATTTGTTTTTTATGTGTTCCTCTGGCTTCATAAAATAAACTCTGGTTGTTCTCGTGCCGCTTACGAAATTTTAGGAAGTTTACGAAAGTTTTATAGTTTCCAAAATTTATGTAAAGTTACAGATGAACCAGTAGTGGAGTAGTGCACACTCAGCTACTGCTACACTGAATATAAGCTCTATATTTGTAAAATTCAATCAGTTATTGAACATTCAGTTATTATTCAGCTATTTTTAGATTTCCTAATATCAATTGGTTGTTGTGGTCGTCTTGAATTGGGTTGACTGCAAAAGTTTATCATTTATTGAATCATTTCTTTACGTTTTACAGTAAAATATTATGATAACAAAACAGACTCCTTTAACTTTTTTCCCTTTGCTGTTATTCTAAACTGTAAATAATTAGTTTGTCTTGAAATCCTTCATGTTGCTTCAGACTTCACATGTGAACGAGTCGAATCGGATCAGAATAATTGACTCTTTTTAAGCTGAATAATTCATGTTGTCACTTTATAAGTTCTAAAAGCTGCTCGATAAGATGCTCTTGTGTGTGAGCTGATTAGTTTTTAATCTTAGGATAAGTCAGTATTGATGAATGCTGATGCAGAAAAGACAGTAAGTTAATACTGCTCTTAATAAAACTAGTGTGGTGAGGTTTATCGTGAGCATATGGGTAGATCTGCTTTTTGTAATCCTAAACATAGTAGCTGATTATCTTCCTGAATTATCTGTGATCTCTTTTAATACATTAATGACTTCAAAAAGCCAGATGGGTCGTTCTGTCCACTCAGTGAGTGTGTGAATATTTTTCCTGCCCTCGCTTGTTGTTTTTATGTTCTGAGTGTCTTCATTAACAAATCTTTTCAAATCAGGAAGTAATTGATGCGATCCTCGAGCAGAAACCACTTAAGAGCTTCACTGCAGGAAGTTTACGTCTCCTGCTCTGCACCACGACACACACTGATGTGATCTTCAGACCCCAGCGTTGCTCTGACTGGTCTCTGGCTTCATCTCGCCGCTGTTTGAACTTGCTCTTGTCTTCTCCTCTCCTCCAGACGCTGCGTCTCTGCTCTGCATCAGCCCTAAATCCCCACCTCCACAGCTGCTCAGGAATTTACTCCCAAATGCATTTTTCTTTTGGTGTGTATCTTTTTTCCGGCGCTGCTCCTTGCCGCTCGGCCCCACCCTTGCTCAGTTTCCTGTTGGAGGTCAGCACAATGACCAATAGCAGACTGGCGGGTATTTACTCTGCTCCTGTTCCAGGAGTAATGTGAGCCGACCAGCCCCTCCTTTTGGCTTGACTCATGCTACCACCAGACGGCTGAGGCCCAGTCGGCTCTTCTGCACCATCGCTCTTTAATGTAAAAAACAGGACTTTATTTTTTTCAAGAGGGCAGACAGTCATGAGCATCCCATTGGGTTAGAATTTCACTGTCCTGAAGTTAAAGACCGTATTAGTCAAAAACCACACGTCCCTTTTAGAATGCACTAAAACAGACTAATACCACATTAATATGACATCATCTGGCTTTAGTACAGTTAAGGACCTTTACTGTCAAGTAAGACTTACTTTAACCGTCCTTATTCCCTAAAGCTCAGGCCTCATGGGTCATTTTGACCTAAGGGTAGCAGAATTAAGCCCAGCAGCAGCAGAGATTTGAGGAAAATGAAGAAATCTCTGAAACTGCGTTTGTGACCTTTTCAGTAACTTCTAAGTCTGGTGAACATCTATATTCAGACTTTTTTAATGGTCAAAGTTTTTATTTAATAATTTTTTTTAGTTCAACAATGTGTTGCACATTTCTACCAACAGTCTATTTTAAAGGTTTAAAACAAACAAAATGAAGCAGTCTGCAGTGTCGAGCCTTTTAAGGCTATGTGCTTTATTTAATTCTCTGCAGTCTTTTTATGATATATATTTTTTTATTTTCTTCATCTCGTACACACCTCAGCAGCAGAAGTTGCTGGAGTCCAAATCTCAAACCTGACAAGTTCTTCTCATTTTGGAAGTTTCCATCTAAAAGCCTCGGTAGCATTCATTTTCTCTTTCCCCTCCCTTTTTTTTAACGTTTCGCCCCTTTTTTTCCCCCCTTCACATCCCCACATACGTTCTCTCCCACCTTCCCTCACATGTTGCACTGTTTAATGTTCCCCCTCTGCTCTCCTGCTCCCTTTTTTTTTCTCTTCTCATTTGTGCTTCCCTCCTTGTTACTCTTTCTCCTGGGCTGGGAGGAAGTGACTGGTTTATTTTTGTGTCCTAGGGGAACCCAGAGATGAAAATCCCCTTCCTGTAACCCTTTCTTCAGCACATCTCAAACCGTTATCTCCGTTTAGCAACCGAAATCAGCTCGTTGACGCCGGCACATATTGATGTGAGACCTTTTGACCATTTGAAAAAAATGTGATTTTTTTTTCTCAGTAGGCTGTGGCTGATGTTTTATCCAAATAAAATTAAAAACAGCTAAATCTGATATCATTTGGGCCCTTAACTGAATAAATCATCTTAATAGGTCCAGCTGTGTTTGTTGGTCTGTGGGAGTCTTCAGGCCTCAGACAGAGTTGACGTGTTGGAGGATCTGTGTGTTTTCATGTGTGGTGTGGGAGGCCATGGGAGTTTGGTTAGGCTCCTCTGTATCCTTTAGTATTTTCCTTACTCAACTATTTGGTATCTGTGCCAATGCAGGGGTTATAAAGTGAAATATCTGCGTAAAATTTATATCATTCCATCCTGTAGTTTGGGAATGACCTTTTTTCATACATTTATGTAATATATAGGTTTATAGTCAGTTTGGGATGTAGTTTTTTTCAGGATTTTTCCAAAACAGAGCCACAAATAAGCAGTTTCTACCGACGGGGATCCCCGGTTCAGTTTGACAGCGGTTCAGATTCTGCTTGTGTTATTTCCACTTTCGTTCAGCGTGCGGGTTCACAACAGCACTTCATTAAATGTTTGTTTGTTTTGAGGCTGATTTCTTCGCCGCACACTCGTCCGCTTTGTGTTTCTCTCAGTCTCGCTGTCTCTGAGATGCCCCTCCTTGCTTTCTATTAGAACCAGCTGTGGAGCCGGGAGCCTGAATGAATGGCTCTTTGTCGAAGATCTGCTGCCCCCCCCTCTCCACCCTCAGTGGCACTGGCTGACAACACTATTAAACAATGGACTGGACAACAACAGGTCCTGTTTTGATATTATGCAAAGGTCACACATGACCGAGAAGATTTCAGACAAGAAAGAAACGCTGACCACTCTTTTCCTGGGTCTGAGTCGCCAAAGCCGATGTCTGAGACTTAGCAGACGCTGTCACCCAGCTTATCCTCTGAACGGCAGTTAATGGAGGGAATGCTTTAAACTCAGGCTTGCCTGCATAGGTGATTACTTTTCCCACCAAACGGGGAGGGTGTGTTTCGGTGCCACGGGATTTGGGGGCGTTGGTCACAAGAATACAGCAAGGCATTGCCCAATCACGTGTGGAGGGCGACTCCCGCTTCTTGGCCTTGAATTGATTAGAGCGATCCCTGAGCTGGAGGGAGGAACAGGGTGGCGGGGAAGAGTTCCAGAGAGCTGGGAGAGGAGAACGTAAACACGGATCACCCATGAGGCGGAGTGAGTGGCATCTCATGAGGCTATATTCTTCACATCCGCCTCCTTGGTCGAAACCACCGGAATGTTTTGGAATGCTTTTTCTGTCTTTGCAACTTGTGTTTAAAGTCTCATGGGGGCCACTATTTTGTAACCTGTTATAAGCCTGTTTTATATCCTGTGTCAACAGTTCTACTCACCTTTTAATAGAATTTAATGCACGTCCCCATGATGACTAAGTCCAGATAGTGCCCTTATTTTTGTTTTCCTCGCTTTTAAACCGCTACAGTAGAAGCCGTGGCAGCCAAAGTTCAGCTTTCTTTCCTTCGTGTTTCCCCACAGGTGCTGACTGTAAAAGGAAAGAGGAGCGAGGAGCCTGGGGAGGAGACAGCCCATCCTCACAGCGCAAGCAGCTGGTATGAAGCAGAAATTAAATCCCTCTTTTCCTAAGTCCCAAACCATCCCTGAGCTATAGCAAAGTAGACTTCACCAAAACCAGAAAGGCAGCGGAAAATTCCGTAAAGATCTTTCCTTGGTATGGGAAAATGGGATTTTTATTGCCTGTCAATAAAAGGCAGGCTTTTGGAGTCTGTCCAGTTCACAGTGAAAACCACAGCTAACTTTAGGCAGCACAAAAAGCATCCATTCTACTAAATTTGAAATAAAATTGTCAAAATTTGACGTGGTAGTAGCTGAGACATTTTGAGAAACTGCACCAAATTGCACAAAATGTTCATTTCAAGATTGACCAAAATGACTCCAGCGTCATGGTTTCTCAACACGATCTGATCTAAAAGTCTGCCATGAAAGGTGGCAGGGCGATATGCATTCCTCCTAGGCGTTTTCGGCTTTTCATTATATTTTTTGGGGAATGCTCAACTTTAATCCCCTGTAATGGCAATAATCACAAGGCGAGGCAGCGAGGCCGATAAACTTCGGAGAGCCGAGTTCAAAACGCATCCAGGCATCCTGAACGAGTCCCGAGGGTGGTCTCAATCCTCTGACACACCAAAGAGTAAGAATGTTTATACTTGCTGTAAATCAAACCAGGATTTCAAACCTCCAGATGCAATGCTTGAGTTTAGTTGTAAATAAATAAACAATAAATAAATAAAAAATAATAATAATTGTGTAACAGAATGACAAAACCACTGCATGATGTGATTTGTTATGTGACATACAGGACATACCGTAGACATGTAATTTGTGCTGGATGACCTGCATCTTCTCCCCCTGAGGGCCAGCTTAATCTTAATAGCAGAGAATGGAGGGAGTAGACCAGGCGCTACTAGCTTCCTTTAGTTTGGTATGAAGTTGTAGAAGGTGGGGATTTGGGGGGGGCCTGGTTGAAAATGGCCAGGGTGAGTTGTTTGAACAATGGTAGTATGTTGCAGGGGAAAGGCGAACACTGGTTTCTGTTCAAGTGTCGTTTCAAAGGAACTCTGTGTAAGAGCTGAAAGAGGGAAGAAGGTCAGACACTCCTCCTCCTCCTCCTCAGCAGACACTCATGGGAATATGTACACACATCTGAAACATCCAGCTAGCCACTGATGGAAAAGCAGATGCGAAGGCCGGGTGGCGTGGGCGTTCTTGGGGGGGGAAAAGCGCTTTTCCGAAAAGAGACATTTAAAACCGAAACAAATAAGAACGTGAAGATGTGAATTGAAGGGGGAAGAAGGAGAAAAACCACTCTGTGGAGTCGAGAGAAACTGAGTGGACGGCAGTCTTTGTGTCTGGAGGATGTTTGGTTACTAAACTACCAACTCTAATTATATCTCATCAACTGTCCTCTTTCTGTCCTCCGCCCTCCTGCCCACAAACTCTCACACTGAGTTTCTCTGTCACACACACTGTGGCACTTCCAAACACTCCTCTGTGTCACTTTCTCACACATTTAGCCATACCGACACCGCACTACAACATGCAACACGTAATCAGCTTGACATTTAACACTGAAGACAAACAGACACTCTGACTGAAGGGTGATGGCTGGGAGCCAAAATTCCTTTTAACTTTTGATGTTTCCCGATGATATTTAAAATCAACTATCCATCTTTTTTTACTCTACAGCCTCCTGTAGTTTGTAGTATTTACAGATGTGGATACATTTGTTTGTACCCTTTCATTAAAGAAACAAAAACCCACAATTGTCACTGAAATAACTTGAAACTGGTAAGTAATATTAAAACACTGACTGAAGACCAACTAATGAATATCAGACACTGCTTTTGAATTGTTAAAAAATAGACTACACTAAAAAAAAGATAACTTGTAGGATTTAATCCTCGTAACACTTTGCACATTTTTTAAAGTAAATTTTACTGCTGTAATATCAGCTGGGATTTACTTGTCAGTATTGGGGGGGTGGGGGAAGGGGGGGTGGTTATTGTGTATTTTCCAGGCATATAATTCAATTCTATACCACAATCAAGTAACTATGTTACCTTTAGTTGGTATGAAAACGCTGTATATATCAAAAATAAATTAGACTTTGCATCATAGTCTATCTAATCACATTGAAATTGGCCTCTGTTTCTTTAAGAACCTCCTACCGTTTCCGACACTCCCACTTCAGCACATCTTCACAACAACGCTTCAGGGGAGGGGTGTTCTGTGGGGCGGGAGCTCAGCTGGGGACTGAGCTCCAGGGAGGAGCTTTGTTTAAATGGGCGGAGCTTTGTACCAGCAAGCATTTAGGCAGCTCCACATGGCTACCACAGGAGATTCAATCAAGTCATGAATTTACTGAGTAGTTGTTACTCAATTAATTTAGAATTACAAGTCATATTTAGGTAAGGAAATTACTATAAATATTTTAATTTAAAACTAATGAGGATTTTATTAAGTAAATAAATAAAGTTGTTCTTTTCAGTAAAATGAAATTTGCCTCAAAAACTAAGAAGGTCCTTTTAAATTAAAGTTTTGCTACACAACTTTTTAAGTCAATCGCTGCAATCAATTAATTTATAATCCCCTCTAATCTGCACCTGTCGACAGGTGTTTCACTTCCTTTTATCAATTGATTTTTGCTCATTTTTTTTTATTACTTTTGTCAGTTTTAAGCTAATTTACCTCTGAGTTTTTTTTTTATGAAAAAGTATGTATCTCCATCTGTATGTTAGGTTGAGTAATAGTTTATATCTGGGCCATTGAATAAATTCCTCATGCCCTATCTAACTGTGTGATTCTTTCCTCCATTGGGCGGGGCTTTAAATGTCCTCGTTGAATGGGTATACTGTGTGTGAACGCATAGTGTTTTCACAGCTCTATAGTGTGTGGTCACCTCCTTACAGACAGGCGATGAAAGAGTACAGATAAGAGTTTTCACGCAGAGAAATTGAACTGAACACAGCAGTACTTCAAAAATACCAAATCAGTTTAGTCAGTGTTTCCAAGTGCCCTACTTTTCACAAACGAGCAAGCACCAGTTATGGTCACAAGACAGAGACAGGGGGGGAGAAGAAGAAACAAGAAATAGCCTCATACTCAATCAGATTACATATGCTTTAAGAAAAAGCTGCTTTTAACTTGAACTTGTGATCCCAGCTCCTTAAAGCTATAATAATATAATTATAATCAACCTATGCTGTTGATAGCTTAAACATTACATCCCCTGTTCCCACAAAGCACTGACCTAGAAAGTTAATCTTTTCCAAGAAGACACAAACTCTGAGCAGCTGGAAAAAAAAAGGATTTATGCTGTTGCTGCCAACATGTTGCTTTCTGTGGAAAAAAAGTCAATTTTGTTTGTTTTTAATGCATTACTTTGAAATAAACCCTATAAAGTTGATATTTAATCACTATGTTGTCTGTAATGGATTAGAAAACAAGCTGATGGGACAAAAACAAAAACAACTCCTGATTATCAGCTGATTAAAAAAAAGGAAAACTCTAAAATAAAAATCAGGACAAGAAGAAAAATAACTGAAGTGGAAGACATTTTTAAAAAAAGCCATTGGGGGGAGAGGGAGCAGAGACTGTCTGCAAACTTTAAATTGAGAAGTGAAGTAAGTGTGCACGGATGATTCCTAATAAGGCTGCAACTGGCAAACCTCTGTCCTGGAATCAGCTGCCAGGAAACTTTCCCCTGTAACTCTCTTTCTCTGCTGCGAACAGAAGCAGACACACAAGCTGCTACGCTTCAGAAAATGAGTGGGTAAAAATACAGATAGAGGGGAGCAGGGTGGTTGAGTAGAAGAAAAAGTCAATTTATCCCTAATTGTTGTACAGTAAAAAACAATAATATAAAAAAGGCAGAGGATGACTCACTAGTTGTACTTGTTGCCGTAGATGATGTCAGGCATTAACTTAGCCCTGCTGAAAGAAAATGTGTTTTTATGAATGTTTATATGCTTATTTTTACTTTAAACCCGTGTCTCCCAACAGGTGGGAGGTTTTGTGTGACGCAGAGGCAGCCACAGGCTCATCATGGCTCAAGTGTTGCACATGGACCCCTGTTTCCCAGGTACTGTTTAATTTACTCACAATAACAATTATAAAGTCAGCTTAAAAAAACAAGCAGTCCGAACAAATCATGAAAAAAAACAGAAGTTGGCTCAGGATAATATGAATATTAAAATATATATACATGCAATAAAAGGCATCCAAGAAACAAATATGACAGAAAATAAACTCCAATGAAAAAATAAAGTTTGGAGCATCTCATTTTTAATACTGGAAATTGTTTAAGTTGATGTGTTTTTTTATTTATACTGTCAGAATTTATAGTCATACTCAACCATTTTATTACATTTAGTCAGTAACATGCATATAGATAATAGACCAGTTTGGTTAAAGTTTACTCTGACATACAGTTAAATGAAGACCTCTTAGACTTAACTACAACCCATTTAGTGCTTCATTTGGTAAATGTTTCAGAACACATGCATAAATACGCACTAACCCAGAGATTATGTTGTTTTCTGAAGTCTGAAACAAAGATTAGACACTGATTTCCGTTTGTTTAAAGTTGATTTCCTTCCCCCGCAGGGAAACTCAACCCGCCTGCTCCTCCGTCCCTGCACACCAAAGAACAGGAGGCGCCCTACTCAGTGGAGACCCCCTATGGCTACCGTCTGGACCTAGACTTCCTCAAATATGTTAACGACATAGAAAAGGGGAACACAATCAAGAAGGTGCCTATGCAACGTCGCCCACGCTATGGCTCCCTGCCCCGTGGATACGGCTACGCCGGCTCCTGGTGGACCTCCACAGAGTCTCTGTGCTCTAACGCCAGCGTGGACAGCCGGCATTCCTCGTACTCTTACTGCGCCCCGGGCTACCACACGTCACAGAGGCCCAGCTTTAGTACGGCTCGGGTGGAGAAAACCCTTTTAGATGCTCGCAGGAAGCTGGAGGAAGAGAAAGAAGGGCGGCGGTTCTCCAACCTAGGCAGCATGCACAGCAGCGTAGTTGGCTCCAACACCTCCATCAGCAGCGCGCACAGCTTCAATCGGGCTCAGGGTGGAGGGGGGTCCTTTACCCCCATCAGCTCTGGCCTCTCCACGCCCGTGACTCCGACTCCTGCCCACTTGCAACATGTCAGAGAGCAGATGGCGGCGGCTCTCAGGAAGATAAAGGAGCTCGAGGAGCAGGTGAAGACCATCCCTGTGCTGCAGGTTAAAATCTCTGTGCTGCAGGAGGAGAAACGGCAGCTCAGCGTCCAGCTAAAGAGCCAAAAGTTTCTTGGCCACACTCTGGGTTTTAGCCGAGGTCGTACCCGTGGGGAGCTCTACATCGACATTCCTGAAGAAGATGTAAGCGCTGGAGTTAAAATTAGCAACAAAACAGCCGAGCCTCTGTCTCCGACCACAGCTGAAGCCTCCAAGCAAGACTCGGGCTGCGAGATTGAGGACACGGTGATTGTGGGCGGAGCCCGACCCGATGCAAAGAGGGAAATACGCACCATTGGAGTGGGACCAGAGGACTGTAGGGGCAGCCGTGACGTGGGGGTCTGGGTTCGGGAGGAAGATCTGGGTCTACTGTCGGAAACAGAGACTCTCAAAGATCAAGTAGGTCAGCTTGAGGGCAAGTTGAAGAGGACAATGCAGGAGCTGCAGGCTGCACAGCAGCAGGTCTCGGTGGTCCAAAAGGGCCCTCAGGCGGAGCATCCAGTAATAGCAACCAGCGTGGGGTGGCAGGAGCCACAAGGCAGCAGCCTGCACACTCTGGTCAGCTTCACACAGCAGCCTCATCAGAGACAGCAAAGAACTGTGGGGATCCAGGTGTACACGTTGGAGAAACCCACAGTGGTGGAGGTGGGCACGCTGCTCCAAGCAGAGACCTGCAGCTCCCCCTCACCTCAACCAGCGGGTGGAGTAACGAAGGGACACCACAAAGAACAAAGTGAAGGTCAGAACTTTGCTGGTGAAGTAGGACAAAACACACAGTTACTTGTTAAAACACAATCTTTATCCAAACATTGAAACATTTTGTAAAACATATAAAACACAGTTTCTGTTGAGTATTAGAGGTTAAAACAAAATGTGCAAAATCACAGAAATAATCTAAAACAAAACTACCATCAACTTTAGCATGAAAAAACTTGTTATCATTCAAGCTTTTTGTTTTCACCACAGTGTCTATTTTACTGCATTTCTTTGTAAAAGTTTCTTTTTTTCCCCAACTCTTAGAAGGTCCAGTCGAGTTGCCGATCGCCGTCAGCTCCAAGCAGGTACGCGACGTCCTGAAAAGCGGGTTGTCTACCTCGGTGCCGGTTGCTAATCCTGCCATTGTTGTAGCATCTGGTAATCAGATCGGTCTGGTGCATTCCAAAGAAGAGACACAAACAGCCAGCGAGCACAGACAGCCACAAGCAGGTACGTGGACTGACTTCTCCACCAGTATCCTGTTTTATTCTACCACTTTGTGTCTGATTAATGGGGTCCTTTTTTTAGCCTCGTCTCCTCAGTCCTCATTAAGATCAATTATGAAGCGGAAAGCAGAAGGTGAACCAGGCTCTCCCACGACAAAGAAAAACCTGCAGTTCATTGGAGTCAACGGAGGGTAAGTGCATGGACTAACCTTGAAAATAACATTATGGGTAATCTCATGCAATATGTGACCCCTCACATCCAAACAAGGATTAAGTCCAAAAGTTGGATGTGGAAAAATAGACAAATAAAGGGTTTTGATTTAAATGTGTGCAAAAATTGCATTTTGTCAAAATATAATAAATTAATGCTTTATCAGTGTATCATTTGAATGAACTGTCTGAAATATAATCCTAAACAATTTTTTGAAGCATTTTTTTGAGCAGTAGCAACAAAAAAACCTGATTTTGAGGAAAAACTCCTTAAAATTTAGAAATTTTCCCTGAGTTAACAATGTTTTTGTTTCTTTCCAACTGGGAAATCTTAATATACAAATACTAGTTGAGGTTTCCTCTTTATATTAACAACAACAATTACTCAATAAATTTACATGAAATTAGGATTCAGACGAAACAGTTATGTATTATTGTAACCAAAAAGACAAATTAATTAACTATCCAGGTATCAAAATGTAGCTTTTAAAGCCAGGAATCTGAAAATGTAGTTAGGTCATTTTGTCCAAATTTGACTTACTGTAATCCTCATTTTGATATGATGGGTCACATATTGTCTAATTGCATGAAATGATTAAAAGGGGTCATTATTTTACAGTTATGAGTCCAGTTCATCAGATGACAGCAGCAGCGAGAGCTCAGATGAAGCCAGTGACTCCAGTGAATATCATGAAGCAAGAGAAAAACTACCAGAACTTACCATCCAGCACCAGCACACAATCCTGCCCCAAGAAGAAAGCACCGGTGTACCTCAGCAACCTTCAGCCAAACATCCAGACTTGCAGCACCGTCCCAACCATTCTGCAACTGTAGACACAAGACAGTCAGAGAAAACTCCTCCGTCACCAGCGACAGACACTGTTGTGCAAAAATGTGCCTCCGATGCCACCTCAACCCCTCCATGTCCGGAAAAGGATTCTGCCTCTAACGTAACTGTTGAACAGTTATCAGAAAAGCACACTGTCACCCAGGAGATCACTTCCACATCACCAAACACTGAGTCCACACCTGCTCAGAACTCCATCAAACCCTCTGTTACCTCTGAAACTGCCAAACAAGACGCACCTGCCCCCTCCTGTCAGCCAGAGTCCAAGCCAGCGGATTCAACTTCCAAACAAGTTCGGTAAATAAACTCCCAGCTACCGGACAGTCTGCTCGTGAGGATTAAATCTATGTGACTGACTGTTGTTGTTTTTGCTCGTTGTCTGTGTAGATTGGAGCTGAGCGAAAGCTTCATGTCAGCTCTGTATTCCCTGCAGAAAGCCCTGAGGGAACCAAATGCCTTCAGCCAACAAGGAGCGGTACGTACTTGATCTAATTCAGAACGGAACTCTTTCTAGGAATTCCTAAAACTACTTGTTGCATCTCCAAGCTTTAGCCTTAGAACCCTCTTCCTAACAGTGCTGAATAGCCAAATAATAATTTTGTTGAATTCCAACTCGAACTGCATGATCCTCATCTCAATGTAAGTGTGGGTAATAGTTGCACTGCAGGTTCTATGATGTAGCAGGCAAATTAAATCAAACTGCAGTAAACAGCTGCGTGTAAAAGGCTTTTATTTAGCAGGCAGCTTCGTGCCAAAAAGCAAAAACTTTCACTTGGTTGTGAAATTTCTGGGACAACGGCAACTTTGTTTTGGAGAAATGTTGTCTGTGAATTCTCGGGTTTTGGAGGAAGATGAAAAGGATCTCGACAAAAAGGAGGAAGACGAACAAAAATCATAAAGAACTGGAGAAAAAGAGGTAAAATAGTGTAACGAAAACAAAATCTAAAATGTTAGGTGGTAAAACACAATTCACATTTGCAACATGCACTCATGTCCCAATAAAATAAAAGATAAGAATAACTCAAATGCAACTCAAACTTGTAACATGCATAAATAAAGAGGTAAGATCAGGTGAAGGGTCATCGTCTATTATTCAAGTCATCTGTGGAAAACTGCTGTATTTTTTTAATATGTTCATCAAGGTTTGAAAAAAATTGAGATGTCATGTTTTTTTTCTAAAATCGTGCAGCCCTAGTTCCAACAAATCCTGTTTTCACTTTGATGTGCTTTCTCGTGAGTTCAGGACAGAGCTGTGAGTTTCTGTTTGTCCAGCGGTCCACGTGTTTGTTTTGCTCTAAGTGTCCTCATTGTGTCCGACCTCAGAGGGCGGCCTACACCGCCGTGCTGCAGGAGTGGCTGCGTGTGTCCTGTCACAAAGCGGCCGACACAGCTGTCGTCAAGGCTTACATGGACACCTTCGCCTCCATCTCCCCTCAGCTGCTGGAGTTTGTGATCAACATGGCGGACGGCAACGGGAACACAGCTCTCCACTACACCGTTTCTCACTCCAACTTCCCGGTGGTGAAACTTCTGCTGGACACGGGTGAGCGCCTCGGGATTGTTTCCTTGTTCAAAAATATCAGAAGATCTGACGAGAAATTAAGAAGCTAACTAGCACACTAGCTAAAAGCTAAAGAATGGATCATATGAAGTTAATATCATGTTATAATGAATAAAATCTGTGTTTTTTCCTTATATGATTGAATGCATGAATCACAGTCTCATACAAAGCCCTAAAATAAATCTGTCTTGAACATCGCTGGATGCTGCTGTATCACCTGTCACACTGATTGCCCTCATCACCTGACAGGTCTGTGTAATGCTGACAAGCAGAACAAGGCGGGCTACACGGCCATCATGCTGACGGCTCTGGCCGCCTTCCACTCTGACAGCGACCTTCAGACTGTCCTGCAGCTGCTGCGCACCGGGGATGTCAACGCCAAGGCCAGCCAGGTGCGCCCTCTACTGGCCGTTCGGTTTCACTGCATCTTTGTTCTGAACAAAACTCCTGGCTTTATGGCTGTAGAAGTAAACATTTTAATGACGTGTGTTCACAGGCCGGCCAGACGGCTCTGATGCTCGCAGTGAGTCACGGTCGAGGGGACATGGTCCGGGCGCTGCTGTCCTGCGGCGCCCAGGTCAACATCCGCGACGACGACGGCTCCACGGCGCTCATGTGCGCCTGTGAGCACGGTCACGTGGACATTGTTCGCCAGCTTCTTTCTGTCCCGGGCTGCGACGCGACTCTCACCGACAACGTAAGCGTCTCTTGCCCACTTGTCAGCATTTTTAAAACCCGTCGTCTCACCTGATTCGTGTCGCTGTGTCCTGCAGGACGGCAGCACTGCTCTCTCCATCGCCCTGGAGGCCAGCCAAAACGACATCGCTGTTCTTCTGTACGCTCATCTCAACTTTGCCAAGCCTCCGTCTCCTGTGAGTACATTCAGCACAGCTCGTGTCAGAGAGTATGAGTCAACAAAAACACAACTGTAGCTTTGACAAAGCTAGTTTTCCTCTGTCAGCTCCAACATTTATAGGAATTTATGAAAAACAAATATTCTCAAAGAGAAGGTAGAAATCACTGTCTGTACTAATAATTTAATGCTTTTTAAAAATGTCAAATAGAGAGAATTGTTATAAATATTACAACAATTCTATATAAAATATGAAAATTAAGATTTATGTAAAAATGTTTATCGTTTTTTGATAAGGCTGTAGTATCTAATATTGGTAATGAAGAAAAAAATCTAATTACTTGGATATTATTCTATTGTCAGAAGAGTTTTCAAAAAATGCAAAAATGAAAATGTTCCTAAACAAGACAAAGTTGGTCTGTTTTAATTTTTTAGTCTGCTTATTTGTCTTACCTGGAAATTCTACAGTGAATATAATATTAAATAGCTCCAATTAGATTATATCACTGCTATTATAAGTATCTGTCAGGATTCATGGCTTCATGTATAAATCTGTTTGTTATGACCCGAGTCACATGACTTAAGTCATTAATATTACAGTAGGACTTGTGACTTGACCTGCTGCAGCACAGCCAATCAAATGAACCAGATTTTAAATAAAGCAGGACAAAACACACAAAAAAAAAAACTTCCAACAGTTAATTTCTTTCGAGTATATAAACCATGAAGTTCTTAACAAAAACTAAGGGCAACATGCAACACCTGCAAGAAGAGAATCACAGACGGAGATGAAACAACTTCCAACTTTGTCCAACATCTTGTATTTATTCGCTGACATTAGTTTTTGTTGTTTTTTTTTGTAGGTTTCTCCAAAGTCTCCACTCTTGGGTTCGTCTCCACCTTCTGGTGAACTGAAATAAAACCCACTCCTGCAGCTCAAAACCCCTCTTTTTCACCCCCTTTTTTTCATCCATGTAATTTAAAACAAAAACCATGAGTTTGTTTTCACCCTGAATGATTTTGGTACATTTTAATGAGCTGAATAAGCAACGTTTTTTTTTAATCATTGTCACATGTTAGTTTTTAGTGCACAATTGTTTTTTTTAAAGGTTATTTGTGAAGGAAAGTATAAAGTTGGATAAATAAGTTTGTTTAATCATCCGTCTGATGTAACATTTCACCTGTCTGCACTGTTTGTAGTGGCACTTACAAGTCAAAACTGTTTACCAAATTTTACCGTACCCATCATTATTATTCTACATTTATTGCTTTGTTTCACGTTGGTCTCATGTTGGATTTGTTTGGAGCAAAGTGTTTTCATTCTAACGTGTATTTCACTGTAGCATCATTATGTGTAATTACTGCCGTTTGGAATAACAGAAGCCAATCCCCTCATAGATAAGTGTCCTTGCATCAACTGGTCCATTGGTGCTACTAAACAATAACACCGCCTCAACAGCATGTCTGTGTTTATACACTAGATTTATTTCTGCCAGAGTATTTTTATATTCTTTTTATTCAGGACCTCTGAGGGTTAGGATTTTTACCTCCCAGGCAGTGAGTAATTTAATTAAAATTTGAAAAAATAAATCCTTGTTTTGACCACATGTTTGGAAATTAAACCAAAATCGTGTTTATTTTCCCGGAGCTCAGAGACTTCATCGTTCTGTGACACAGATCTGGGATCAGTGTGAAGAAGTAGGGAAATTATTTTTTGCAATATTAGAGTTTTTGTATTTATAGTCACGAAGGTATTTTATTTTTTGGTGGTGGGAAGGAAAGATCGGATTGTATTTGTGTTTTGCTACGTGTGTTTGTAAAATTTTACAAGACTGGGAAGCTAGATTTGTCAGGGAACGGGTAAGTGAGTCTTAAAAGTTTGTTTTATGTAAGATACGAATATAAAAATAATGTCATTTTAAACTCCGAAATACTATGCCGATAATCTAAGAAGTGCGTAGGCTATCGATGTCAAAATGTCTGTTACTTTTTAAAGATTTTGTCACGTTTTTTCAGTCACTTTTCAGTGATGAAACTTTTAATAAACTTTGAAGTTTTTAATTTAAGTACCTATCTTTTTTTCTACATGTAGAATTTTTTAATCTCACGCCTATTTTATGTAACAGCACAGCTCTGTAGTTTGTTTTTCTGATGATTTATGTAAAACTCTGGACTGTGTCTCTAATAATATGTGCATTTTAGAAAACAGTTATTAAATGTGGACCACACGTTTTCTCTTTCATTTGTTCAAATGTCGGGCATTTTTGAAATAGAAAATGTGAAAGAAATGTGCAAATTCTGCCATGAAAACTGAGCAACCAGAACAGGATGGAGGAGGATGTGGGGCCCTTGTTTAGAGCAACTTTTGAGTCCCTGAACAGCCGACTCAACGTCTCCCAGTGGCACTGAAAATAGCAGCGAAAACCAGTCAAAATGTTTTAGAAGCTGTCTTTATTTTGACATTATTTCCTGCTTTTCCAAACAACAATGCAGCAGCAGGTTTGCACCGGACACAATCTCTGAGAAAAACACCATCTGAGCAGCAGCTGGTGCCTGCAGACAGCTGCTGTCTTTTGGGAGGAGTTGATGAGATAAAACACCGGATCGGTGCTTTAAATGGACTTTATGGTGCAGGTTGAGTTTGATGGCTGTCAGTCAACCCAAAGTGTGTATGTTTGTTATTTTAGCTGCAATTGTTAATCAAAAACTGCACCCACTTTACTTTAAATTGACCCACATTTGAAGACAAACTCACTAGCAAAACTAATATAAACCTTTACCCTAATCTTACCCCTGAACACATCTAAAATTATTTTTATGTTGTCAAAAACATCAAGTTGCAATTTACTGTAACTAAGTGCAGAACTAAAGAAAACTATAGTTTTAAAGTAAAATGTTTGATAAACGCCACTTTTTCAGTAAAAATCTTTTAAATTATGCCAAAAGACATCAAATATACACTTTTAATGTTTGTAATAAAAACTCTAAATTTTATGTTTTTAGAATAAAAACGTAGCAATAAGAGACATTCTGGCTTACTGATATGAAAAACACAACACAATCTTTCAATCTAACTTGACAAGACAACATTTGAGCTTTTGTTCCATTTATGACTTTTTAAAATATTGTTGAACTTGCTGGTTCAGTTCCGAGCAGGATTTCAGAGCGTCTGGCAGCGCAGAAATGCAAAATTATCTGAAGCTGAAGTCTTATCAGTTCAACATGCGGGGGGTCCGCCCCACAGCTGCTGGAGGGGATTAGATAAGAATTTGAAACGTGACACTTTTCTGACATCAAATGCAGAAAGTGACTTAATGAGGCGTATTGGAAGACTTCCAAATAAATCTAATAATTAAACCTGATTGCGGAGCCAAGATTTTTAAAATCTGTTTAGATAAAACCAGAGTTCTCTGTTTGTGTTTATGTGTCAACAAAACCTGACAAACTGTACATGCAAGTTTAACATAAACTTGTTTGTAGCATTTTTTTTTTAAATATTCAATTCAGTTCAACTCATTTCAATAATAGTTTATTAATCCCAAAGGGAATTAAATGCTGTTGTAACTCATATTATCCTGGTTGTTTTAGAGAGTTGTAATAGACACTGATGCTGTGTTAAATATATAATATATTAAATAAATATATAAAAAAGTCAATATTAGATTTGCTGAAAAATCTAATTTTTAAGTTCTTGTAGCGGTAAAAGATTTATTAGCAAAACAAAAAGGATTGTTTTTAACTCATTTTATTTGTGCATTTTGTTTGTTTCACAGCCTACATTTTATTCAATCATAGGACCTGCTGAAGGAACTCTGTACATTTTACAGAAATGTTCATTTGAGATCAACATTTAAATCAGTCTGATTTAAAAGTACCTACTGTGTCTGATTCTGTGTTTTAATTTGGGATTGAATAGTTTAAAACTGTTTAAAGTTGTTTATCTCTGCTGATCACCTGGACCCTCCTCTCATCACTTATCTCATGGGAGGTTCTGGGCGTGTCTGCGTTCTGTCAGAGGCATAAAACCCTCTGTTCTCTCACCCGTCACGGTACCAAACTAACAAGATGACTAGTCTCTCTGCTAAGGACAAGGACACCGTCAAAGCCTTCTGGACCAAGATCGCTCCCAAGGCGGGGGACATCGGCAAAGATGCTCTGGGCAGGTAAACGTGATCCACATCTCCTGCTTTGAGCAGTTTGTAACGTTTATTCACTCCCTCCCTGTGGTGTTCCCACTCAGGATGCTGGTGGTGTACCCTCAGACCAAGACTTACTTCGCCCACTGGAAGGACCTGAGCCCCGGCTCAGCTCCTGTGGCGAAGCACGGAGCCACAATAATGGGTGGAGTTGGTGATGCTGTGAGCAAAATCGACAATCTGACTGCAGGTCTCTTCAACCTCAGCGAGCTGCACGCCTTCACCCTGAGAGTGGATCCTGCCAACTTCAAGGTAAACATTCAGAGTTTGACCAAAACGCTTCTGGAGCAACAAGTCTGCTTCAATTTGTGACACTCCTACATGTGGCAGAGGGAGAAATGAATATGATTATTTGTTTATTTGCAGATCATCACCCACAACATTCTTGTAGTTTTGGCCATCCAGTACCCCTCTGACTTCACCCCTGAGGTCCACGTGTCCATGGACAAGTTCCTGGCAGCTGTGGCTCTGGCTCTGTCTGAGAAATACAGATGAAGAGCTGGAGGAGGAGCGACATGCATGAGATGACTCTGCACACAAATAATAAAAACCTTGTAAAAAAACAAACAGTTGACTCAAGTGTTTTTAATGTTTCATGGTATGATGTTTTTGTGATGTTTGAGCAATTTTTTATTTTTTTTTGCTCAAATCTGTGTTAACACCACAAACATCAGAACACAAAAACAAAGAAATTCATTAGTTCAATTTATTTGGCTGTTTTTTTTTTTGTCTTATTTTAATTTTCTTGGTCAGTTTGTTGCACTGGTACAGGTCAAGTTTTTTTTGTTGATGTATCAAAAAAGTAAAAAAAATGTCATCTTAACACACCAAATAATCCCACCCCATCCAAAACAGTTTTACACTTTACAATAAGGATCCCTTTTATATTTGTGGATATTATAATACAGTAATACAGTACAATATTGTTAAAATATGCATTTCATAATCATCATTGTGCTTACAAGGTAGTCTGAAATGTTTAATACTCAAACAGATTTGACTCAGTATTTGGAAAGAAACTGGACAGTTTAGTCTCTTTTTTTTACCTATATGAATGCATGATAAACACTTATTAATAATTTATAAAGTGTTTACAGATTAATTAATAACCTATCTATAAACTCTTTAAAAGCCATCTTTAAGGGCAGACTTATTGTAAAGTGGTACCCACAAAGTATTGCAACTGTCCCTGGTCTCCCCTATAGCCATTATAACTTTTAGTTACTGGTCAAAGAAAGCACATTATAATTTTGGTTCGCAAGTCTACTTTAAATATGTCAGTCGTGTGCAAATTACTACCATTCTGTCCCAACTTCAGGAGTTACATTTATTTTTACGTTTGAAACAACCTTCCTCAGTAGATCAGTTAAATAACTTTCTATTCTCCTCTCTGTCATTTCAGTTTACAACTTGTCTTTGTCAGAGAGACTCATGGCTGCCTGGAAGATGTCAGCAAGCAAGTGAAAGAAATGTTGGTTTAAAAATGCTGCTGAGGTGGGTTTGTCATGCTGTCTTTATATCAAACCAAACCGGGCCACGCCTTCGTATCGAACCCTTGCCGGACCACTGATAACAAGACTGCCAAAAGTCTTTGCCAATTCGGTTTGATAAAAGTCGCCCCTCCTCTGATATCACGTGAATCTTACGCATGATGCTGCAGGCTGCAGAAAAATTCTGCATGAGACTTTTGCAAAATTGGTCAACAACCTGTTTTCAATTTTGTTTTGTTTTTTACCAGAAAATATAATTTATTTGTGATTTTTGGATGAAATACCCATCACTTTTATAGATTTATAAAGTGTTTACAGATGAATTAATAACCTATCTATAAACTCTTTAAAAGCCATCTTTAAAGGGAGCCTTATTGTAAAGTGGTACCCACAAAGTATTGCAACTGTCCCTGGTCTCCCCTATAGCCATTATAACTTTTAGTTACTGGTCAAAGAAAGCACATTATAATTTTGGTTCGCAAGTCTACTTTAAATATGTCAGTCGTGTGCAAATTACTACCATTCTGTCCCAACTTCAGCAGTTACATTTATTTTTACCTTTGAAACAACCTTCCTCAGTAGATCAGTTAAATAACGTTCTATTCTCCTCTCTGTCATTTCAGTTTACAACTTGCCAGTCAAATGGCAAAACAGGAAACTTTATATTCAGATTTAATGAGAATAACAGCTGATATATGAATGCTTTTCTGATGTGCTCCAACATCTGTGCACGTCAGAGAACATCACTGTCACCATGTTTTATTACTCACAGCTACAGGTTTGGGTTGTTTTGTTTGTTCCAGGACAAAAACGGAGGATGACGTTTATGTATGGGATAAGATAACTGTCAGAATGAATTGTACATGTAAGAACCTAAACTTGTACATTTAAGTCAATAACCGTA
>JARVGW010000194.1:13691802-13714209 GCA_031762495.1 Anablepsoides rubrolineatus
ACAGAGCTCCAGTGCTTGCACGTTGACGTAGCTAGCAACGCGCTAGCCACGCCCAATCCAGTAATATATATCAATGGGTAGACCGGCTGCTTCAAACTCAGAGGATGAAAACCCCTTACCTTGAAGTTGTCCGGGTCCACGTGCAGCTTCTCGGAGTGCAGCACGCTCAGGTCTTTAAACGCGTTCTTGATGTCGTCCATGTTCTTCACGGCTGATTCCAGGCCGGCCATGACCACCTTCCCGTGAGCTGCCACGTTGGGGTTGGATGTTATGGCAGTGGCGTTGTAAAGGTTCCCAAAACTCCCAAAGTACCTCTGAGTCCAGGGGTAGACGATCAGAGACCTGCAGGATCAGGAGGTCATGTTAAAGTGTCTTTATTATTATTACTATTGTTATTGTTAACAGGATAACGTGAAGATGAGGTGGACAGCTCACCTGGACAGAGCACCTCCGCCCACTGCTCCGGTGTCGATTTTGGAGAAGATGTCCTTGATGGTGGCGCGCTCGAAGTCGGTCCACTCCACCATGATGAGCTCTGTTTGCTTTGCTGTCACCGGTTGCTGCATCCCGAAGCAAAAGGCCGTTATTTAAAGCAAATCCCTCCCCCTCCTCTGCCCTCCACCCCAGAGGAGCTCAGGGCGGTGGGAGGACAAGAAGGTGAGCTGATAAGACTTTTGTTGTAAAGATAAGAAAGAGGCGTTTGTGTTCCTGAGACAGAGGAGATAATCATCCCAACAACAGAAAGATCATCATTTTTTTAAAACAAAAACGTTCAACCATAAATTTATCTATTTATTTCATTACATATTTATTTATAATTTTGTCACTCTTAACCTTCCATAAGAAAGAAAGGAGGAAAGAAAGAAATTCAAATCATCAAAAAGCTAACCATCTTAAATTTCAGCTTTTTTAGCTTCTCATTAAAAAAAACGTTTCATCTTGTTAATTAATAAATAATATAATTGTTTCATTTTCTTTTAAGCCAGGTTTAATTTTAATTTTAATTGACCAGACAATTATTTCTTTTAAACAGTTAGACTTAATGACTGAGTTTGAAGGAACAGAGTAGCTACTTCAGTCCAGGTTATAAGGTTATGGAATAATCTAGGATGATATTAAAAATGCCAGATCAACGTGTATATTTAAGAGAATGAGAACGGTTAATTTGTTGGAGAAATATGTAAATGGAAGTCATATGAATTGTTGCTCAAGGAGTTAAACCTTTGTTATTTTTCTTTTGTTTTTCTTTTTTTATTTTTGTAATCTGAAGATTATGTTTGATTAAATTTATTTATTTGAGAAAAAGGGGCAGATATAATAAGATTTTTTCTTCTTCTGCTACCTTTCATTTTATTTATGATTGTATTTTTATTTTGTTGTTGTTTGTTGAATTTATGTTGTTGATTTTTAAAGAAAATGAATAAACTTAACTAAACCTAAGTTTGAATCAATTTGCCACCTTGGTTTTTTTCATTTTTATCTAATTTCATCTTGATAGTCCGGTTATTCTTATTTTTATTTTGATCTATGTTTATTTTTTATTGTTACTATCTTTAATTCTATTATTTTTGCTACAGTTGATAATGTCATTCTATTCTATTCTATTCTATTCTTAATTAGGTTTTTCAGCTTTTAGCCAAAATGAGTCACTCAATTAGGGAAAATAATTAAAGTCAAAACAAAACATTTGGTCAAAATTTATTTCTTTTTAAACTAAAGTTTAGGTAAAAAATCAATAACAGTAACTTTGTCATGCTCTTATGCGTCCTGATGAAGATAATGCACCTTTATTGCATAAACGTTGTTGCCTCTACTAAAATAATAAAATGTTTTGTTTTATTTTATTTTACTTTATTCTATTTAGCCCTTGTTGGGACAGTGGGTCGCTCTCCAAGGTTCTGACCCCCTGCTGCTTTTGTCTACATATTGTTGAAGCGACAAGATTCAGCACCTCGGAGAGCTCTGTGATCAACATATCTGAAAATAAGACAACAGGAGGACTTTAGCATAACTTTATTGAACTTTGATGTGCAGATAAAATAAATATGTGTGTAAGGAGCACAACACACTAAAACAAAGCAAAACACACAAAATAAAATGCATTTTTGTGAAACCCAGATCATGTGCAATAATTATCTAGCAGTCTGTTAACTCACCAGAAGGGGGCGCTGCAGGTTTTCTGATCTTTGAACCTGAGCAGCAGAGACCCTGCTCCTGCTTATTTGACTTTAAAGTGACCAAATACACAGATCAGCCACAACTTTATGACTAGAATTTGATATTGCACTATGTAGGGATCCTTTTGACTTTTTATCTCACAAAGATTTATTCAAAGTGTTAAAGATGCATTTATAATAAAAGTGTACTTATTTAAATGTGTTTTTAGATCATAAAGCATCCTTATTATTTTTTACCCACTTCTTGCTTTAAGGGTCACAGGTTCACTGGTGGAAATGAAGTAAAGTAAAAAGCAAGAAGAAAAGTTTTAGCTATAGATTATGCTTGATTTTGTTAGATCATTCATATTTTATAGCCGGAAAATTATGGAAAACTTTTATTACATTAAGTTATTTTAGTTTACAACCTTGTAAACTTTCAAAACAAATGTATTGTAATGTTTGACTGCTTCTTAATAGTATGTTTCCTTTTTATTATTCTTAAACCTCTTTAAACACTTTTTAAACTGCTGTTAATTTAAAGAGACCCATTCTGCTCTTTCTTATTCTTTGATGAGAAAAGTAAGAAAAGAAAAGACACTTTGGATATCTTGAAATTAATTTTTATTGAACAAGCCTCCTCATATTTGAAAGGTTGCTGGTTGTGGGATGCTTCTGGTTCTCAATCAGAGCTTCTGGCTGGTGGGAGTTTAGCGGTACTTCTCAGACAGTCCCAGGGCCACGTTCTGCAGGAACTTATCCACAGCGACGTGGACCTCGGGGGTGAACTCTGCAGGGAAGTACATGGCGAAGACCAGGATGATGTTGTGGCCCAGGATCTGTGAACATCAGAGAGGTCATTAAGGATAGCCTGAACACCCATGTGAAGCAGAAGAAGAAAAAAGAAAAAAACAGACTAAAGGACTCATTTAAGTTGCAGTACCTTGAAGTTGGCAGGATCCACCCTGAGCTTGAAGGCATGCAGCTCACTGAGGTTGCTCAAGTAACCTGTAATATTATCAATGTTCTTGACAACTTGTCCCAGGGCTCCCATGATGGTAGCACCATGCTTCTTCACTTTAGCAGAACCTGGGCTCAGATCTCCCCAGTGAGAGAAGTAGGTCTTGGTCTGCGGGGAGGAAACCAGCATCCTGAATGAAGAAGACAAATGAATAAAAAATGAAAACAAGCTCAAACATCACATGCAGATGTGAGTGTGCAGAGCATTCTGCTTACCTGCCCATGGCTTCAGCACCCAGCTCAGCGGCCTTGCCCTCGGCCTTGGCCCACATGGCCTTCACCAGGGACTTGTCTTTGTCAGAGAGACTCATGGCTGCCTGGAAGATGTCAGCAAGCAAGTGAAAGAAAAGTTGGTTTAAAAATGCTGCTGAGGTGGGTTTGTCATGCTGTCTTTATATCAAACCAAACCGGGCCACGCCTTTGTATCGAACCCTTGCCGAACCACTGATAACAAGACTGCCAAAAGTCTTTGCCAATTCGGTTTGATAAAAGTCGCCCCTCCTCTGATATCACGTACATCTTACGCATGATGCTGCAGGCTGCAGAAAAATGCTGCATGAGACTTTTGCAAAATTGGTCAACAACCTGTTTTCAATTTTGTTTTGTTTTTTTTTTACCAGAAACTATAATTTATTTGTGATTTTGGATGAAATATCCATCACTTTTGTAGATTATACTCTTGATTTACCAAGATAAGTGTCCAAATTGATGATTTTAATACACAAACCAATATAACATGTTGTTTATTTTATTTTTGCCTATTCATCAACAAACCCTAATGGAAGAGCATTAGAATTAATAATAATAATAATAAACCACTGAAGAGTGCATTAAACTTATCACACATGCCTGAAATACACATTTTTAAAAAATAAGATAAAAAGCACATCTTACCAGCTTTATTCATAAAACACTAAACAAATGACCCAAGTGCTCAACAGAACGACAAATAAAATAAAACAGACATAAAGAATAAAATAAATAGAAACAAAGTAAAAACTGCCCTATAATCAATCAAACAATAAAGCTATGAAATAAAAAAACATTAAAGTCAGTATAAAGATGAAGCACCTGCTGTTGGATAGAGATAACACAATTAATTGGCAATAATCGGTGCCAAATATCGCACGCAGCGCGCTCTGCTAGACGTCACTTTTTGGCAAGAGCGCGTCGTCCAATCAGACGCCTCGTCGTCTGCTGGGCAGAGGGCGCGCTAATCAATAAATACCGGCTTCATCAAGGCGTTTTTTACACTCAGATCTTTGATCAGTGAACTTGTTTGAGAGAAGTCACAGCAGCCTTTCACGCCTTCACCATGGTCGAGTGGACAGACGCCGAGCGCACCGCCATCACCACCCTGTGGTCCAACATCGATGTGGGAGAGATCGGACCCCAGGCCCTGACCAGGTAATCCGCCAGCTCTGTTCAGCTCATCTTATTATTATTATTATTAGTTTCCCTATCATTTAGAGCAAGGCTTCTTTTTTTTCCAGGCTTCTGGTTGTGTTTCCCTGGACCCAGAGGTACTTCGTAACTTTTGGAGACCTCTCCACCCCCTCCGCAATTGCCGGAAACGCCAAAGTGGCCAATCACGGAAAAACAGTGATGGGTGGGCTGGAGCTCGCAGTGAAGAACATGGACAACATCAAGAACGCCTACGCCAAGTGGAGCGTGATGCACTCCGAGAAGCTCCACGTGGATCCTGACAACTTCAGGGTAGGTCATCCGCCTCCGCAGGACGCACAGCGGTTGTTTGATTAAAGAAAACTTTATTAATGAAACATTTCTGATCTCATGCAGCTTCTGGCTGAGTGCATCTCAGTGGTTGTGGCAGCCAAGTTTGGCCCCAGCGTCTTCACCGCTGGTTTCCAGGAGGCCTGGCAGAAGTTCCTGGCTGTGGTCGTCTCCGCTCTGGGCAGACAGTACCACTGATCTGGAGTTCCAGTCTCCTGCAAGACGCGCAGCAGCCACATAAGTCATTCTACAGCCATGTCCTGTTCAAGTGCTGCCTGATACATCAATAAAAAAAAACTCCAATTATAAGCATGGCTCTGCTTATTTCTTTACTCAAGACTTGTTAAAATCTAGTTTCTTTATTTTTGGATAAATCTTACAACAACAACAACAACAACAACAACAATAATAATAATAATAATAATAATAATAATTGTCACCTTAAATGTTTCGGATCTTTTTGCTGATATGAGGATTTCCTGGGAAAAAGGATCAATTTAGTCCAAAAATATGAACAATTTTTTTCTTTTTTTATTCTACAAAAGACAAAGTTTGCCCTTTATCCTGCTTCTTCACGAATAGCTGCTTCTCCTTTCAGGACTAATAAAAGTTCCTATTAAAATATTCTGAAATTTAAATGCCATGTTTGACACTTTGTCACAATAAAAAGGACATAACCAACATAATTAAACATAGTTACTCCTAATGGACAAATTTCCTCTTATAAAAGACTTATTAAACAATAGTTTTATAAAATAATTATTGATTAAAGCAAATTTTTCTATATTTATCTATTATAGTTTTTTTTCTATATTTATCTATTATAGTTTTTATATTTAAAAAACTAAATGAAACATTGTATCCAGTTGTCATTTTTTAATGTTTCATGTTTCTTTATTTTAATTTATTTAGTCAAATAATGCATAACTTAATAAATACCTTGTGTTTTGTATGTGTTTTTGTACGCAGCAAAAAACATTTTTAATTTTACTCAGTTTACCCAACATTTTTAAGTTTTTATCCTAAATGCACTTTTTGTTCCAAGAGACTTCTGTTTATTATAATCAAATTAACTTGATTCAGTTTGGAATTTAAAAAATGTTCTTTTATTTCAATCAATCAATCAATCAATCAATCAATCAATCAATCAATCAATCAATCAATCAATCAATCAATCGTATTTATTTCATTTGAGTTACAAAATCAACAACATCAATAATATATATATATTTGGTCATACTGGGTGACCTAAATGTTTTTGCATTTATGGACATGGAAAATGTACTTTTTACTTCTCTAAAACAAGTAAAAGTCTAGAAAAGCAAAAGCAAAGAACTGCTTTTCTTGAGACAAATGGACTCCTGAGTAAATAAAGATTCTGTTTTTACCAAACATTAAGGTTCTGGCTTCAAAGAGACATTAGCAGATTTTAAACCACATATTTGCTTCATTTCTTGATAAAGTTTGTGTGCTTTTGCACAGTCAGTCATGCTTTCTTTGCTAAATGAAAAGAGCAAGGCTTGTTTATTTCCTCTTCATCAAGTCAACATGTTGGAGCCGTGTATCATTTATTTGGGTGGGGTGTTTCTGAATATTCAGATAATGAACGTTGCTTTAATCAGAGCTCAGCAGCTGCATGCAAAAAAAAAAAAGGCAAACAGGAGAAGTAATTTTTCTGTCTGAAGACATCTTCCTGCATGCCAGCTGCTCACTCCTGTTAGGATTGAGACGCTTATCAATCAAGCTGCTTATAGATCTGGTGACGTCATGGTGAAATGGACGGAAGAGGAGCGCGAGATCATCAGATCAGTTTGGGAGAAAGTTGATATCGATGAGACTGGGCCTCAGGTTATAGCGAGGTAGAACCTGTTATTGTTAGTTTTGATCTAATCTTACATTTACAAGGTTGTTGTTGTTTTTTTGGATAAATGTTTAAAGAGAACATTTTTACATCGACATAGTTTACTTTTTGTTTATTTTATGTGTATTTATTTCAAGCAAAACAACAGATAATTCTTTGTTGCCATAAATGCAGAAATAAATTGAACAAAGAAATGTTATTTTTGGACAAAACTTATGTAGCAAAACCAGCTAAAAATGTTTCAGTAGGGTTAATTTTATTATAGGTTGTATAAATAAACAGATAATATTAAAGGGTAATAATTAAGCTGTTAACACTCAGCTAATTATTAAGTTATTGCAAAAGATGAAAAATCCACTTGAAATGTGAACCATTCATGTGTGCTCACTTTTTCTGTTTTCTTCATCATTTGTTTCATCAGTTTATTTTAAAACATTTGTCCTTATAAGTTAAAGTTTCTTTTGAGTTATTATAGGAACAAGAAAAAACTTTGTGCTCCTTTATAAATATCCGTTACTTTTTAATGGTGCCAACTAAAGTGAAGTCGTTTAGTGTGGGACTTTTCAGGTTTTCTGTTTTAAATGTCATTTTTATGTCAAGATCTAAGCTCCACATCTCTCCTGTTGACAGAACTCTGATTGTTTACCCCTGGACAGAGAGATATTTTGGCACCTTTGGGGATATTTTCACCACCAGTGCCATTCTAACCAACTCCAAAGTGGCCGCTCATGGGAAGGTTGTGCTGAGAGCTCTGGACAGAGCCGTGAAGAACCTGGACAACATTAGGGAGACGTACAGCGCTCTCAGCAGGCTGCACTTCGAGAAACTCAATGTTGATCCTGACAACTTCAAAGTACAAACATGGATTTGTGCAACAAATATTGAAATGATGCATTGTGTGTTTGTGCAGGTTTCATGATGCTGATGTTGTTGTTTTTCTCCCTGCAGCTGTTGGCTGACTGCATCACCATCACTATCGCCTGCAAACTCAGGTCGGCGCTGAACCCTCAGGTCCAAGTAACGTGGCAGAAGTTTCTGTCTGCTGTGGTTGAAGCCATGAACAGTCAATACAAATAAAATCAAACAATTATTTTCTTTGTTCGGGCTGTTCATTCTTCATCAAGTCTTCTGCATCCTCTGTCCTCATTCCAACTCCATGTCCTTTCTGCATCCATTTCATAATAAGTTGCTTCCCTAACATCCTTATATGTCCTTCCTCTGAACACATCCAAACCATCTCAGTCCAGCCTCCCTTTATGCAATCCTTCAACCTGGGCTGTACCTGTGAAAACCTCTTTCGTAATCTCATCCATCCTCATCACTCAGGAGAACCCTCAGTACCTTGAGTCCATATGTTCCACAAGCTATCAAGTTCCTTTATCAATGTATATCTCTGATTTACTGTTAAATCTTGTAGCTTTGTGTAAAATTGTGTAAGATGCTTGGTGGTGGATAAAAAATTCTTGTACTTGTTCTTCTGTAAAATATCCATTTGCCCACTGGGACAAATAAAGATTTTTAACTTATTATCTTATCTTATCAGAAACTTTGGGAACTTTTCTTATAGCCTCACTTTTCCACCTGCCTCCCTCTCATTCTCTCATATCTACTGTCTTGATATGACTTTCAGTCCTTTCATTTCGAGTGCATATCTCCACCTCTTCAAGTTCTCTTCCAGTTAGGTTTCCTCCTAATTTGAAGACGTCTGACTCCTGGTGGTTAAATGTAGTACTGCAGTTCACTGAGAATTGAGAAATTTGATCATAACTCATGATGTAACTCTTAAATAGCAAAATGTTCCACATAAAGAAATACAATGCAAAAAAGTAAATAAATAAATGAAAATAAAATAATATAAAAAAACAAATAAGATCAAGATAACAAGCAATAGATTGTTTCAGACAACGTGTAAAGAACTGTTAACAATCATCTTTTTTATTCTTTAATGAAATAAAAAAAAAGTTGGGTGGAAAAAAAAAGACCAATTTCACCTTGAAAAAGAAAAATCTAAACTTGATTATCACCTTTCAGGTTTTAGAGGTTTTATTAAAATATGATATAAATTTGAGTTGTTTAATGTGTGTTTTGATACAAACAACAAGGTCCAACAATGAGCACAGAGCTGTTCTTTAAATATAGTTTTTTTTATTAATGATTTGATTTATATTTGTGATTAACTGGGTTTTATTTTTTTATTTTTGTCACTTTCATTTATTTAAAAATATAAACAATTGGACCAGTAACACTAAGTAAAGGAGATGTGTTTGTCTAACCACAAGATGGCGCTCTTGTCACACAGTCAATGGATGCTCTTTGTTCTCTAAAGTTACCCTCATCATCACCATCATCCTCTGCCTCAATCAGCTGGTGTTTTCTGGATGGTAAAGTTATTCAGATATTTATTTGTTTATTTTCTGTCACTTGAGAATAATTTGATGATAAAGCACATATTAGCCGGATCCAAATCTTATAAATGAGTCAGGACTGGAATTCATTTATTGTCATATGCAGTTTAACAAAAGTCAACAATTCAATGAAATTCCGTTTGACTCGTTATATGTATAGATTTAATAACTCTCTTTTAACAGAAAGAAACCTCCCTCAGAACCAGAACCAGGCTCAGGACGGGCCTCGCCTAATATATGATTAGCTCTGGAGAGCAGCTGGATAATCTCACCTCAGCAAATCTGTGTTTTTCATTAAGGTGGGGGTCAATAAAATATCAACATAAGATCTGAAACTAGTAAAACCTCAGTGTAAAATAATAAAACGGACAGGAAGGAAAACTTTGAGCTGCCATCAGTGAGGTTTCAGTAAAACCTTATCTGTCTCTGCTCTGTGGAGCCGCCTCGTAAAGTTCTGATAAGACCAGAAACAAATGTTCAGAGCATCCAGCATCATGTTGTTTCCACTGATAAACTTTAATTAATTACAGATTTAAAATCTGGTCTCCATCAATATAGATTTAACTTTAATCAGTCTTTGCCATGATTTGATATTTTGGGGATGAGTGATGATTCTAAAAACTTCCCTTCATAGATTATACATGGTCATAACATGTGGCGGTGTGTGTGTGTGTGTGTGTGTGTGTGTGTTTAATTTAGTTATTTAAAACCTGCCTATAAATTGGTTGGTACATAAAAATACAGCAAAACCTAATGAAGTCATCCTAAACCTTTAGACTCAAATATATTTGTTTTGTCGTGTTTTATATATTGAATATTTTGTATTTTTCTAAAAAGAAATTCAAGGATTTTTGTTTTTACAAAAATGTTATCAAAATTAAAGAAATTTGAAAAAAAAAAGAAAAAAAAATTATATGTAAAGTCAGGTCTTGAATAAATTACATTTTGTCTGGACTTTTATAAGAGGGACCATTTTGAGCCTATAAGTTTATTTATAGTTTACTTCATGCTAAATATTCTCAAATATACTTTGCACCTTATTTTAAAAAAATTGCATATTTTGTGTTTTTCTCATAAAGAAATTCAAATCTATTTTTGTTTCTGGTTAGGTCTGATGTTAAAAAGTTTTTAAAATATATGAATAAGTTACATTTTTACTGAACTTTTTTTGAGAGGGAACATTTTAGACCTTAAGCTAAAACATTGTAAGTATTTTTATATGCGAGATCCATTTTACAAATGTAAAAAAACTAAAAGCAGAGACAACAGTAACACTTTAACTGTCTTTATTTCTTTACTAAATGAAGTCAGACACAGTTTGAGGGTCAATCATCCTGTTGGCTCTTCATCTGTATTTCTCAGACAGAGCCAGGGCCAGAGCTGACAGGAACTTGTCCATGGACACGTGGATCTCAGGGGTGAAGTCGTAGGGAAACATGATGGCCAAAACCACCAGGATGTTGTGGGCCAAAATCTGGAAAAGAAAGAAAAAAAAAAGCTTAAATGTTGCAAATAAACGTATGTGTCATTTTATCCATTTTAGCTGAACAGTGAGCAGAGAGCGTCACGCCTCAGGTGTAAAATCTCTTGAGGTACCTTGAAGTTGGCAGGATCCACTCTCAGGGTGAAGGCGTGCAGCTCGCTGAGGTTGAGGAGACCTGCGGTCAGATTATCAATTTTGCCCACAGCCTCACCAACTCCAGACATGATGATCTTTCCGTGCTTCTTCACCTCAGCAGATCCGGGGCTCAGGTCCTTCCAGTGGGCGAAGTAGGTCTTGGTTTGTGGGTAGACCATCAGCATCCTGAGGAAAACAACAACAAAACCTATAAAATCTATTTAAACATATAGTCTGTATGAATAACTTTAAAGTTTTTTAACCTGTTCAGAGCATCTGCGCCGATATCCTCCACCCTGTCCGACACTTTGGCCCAGAAGGCCTTGACTGTGTCCTTGTCTTTAGCTGTCAGACTCATCTCGCCTGTTGAGTTGGCTTGTTTTAGTTTCTTACTGGTTGGGTCTGGTCAGCACACATATGAGGGGGTTTTATAGATGGAACTTGACCAGGACCCACCCTGGGTCCACGTCACAGATCTCTGAGCTCAGAGGTGTTTCCACTGATGTCTCATCAGATAAAACTCAAATAACGGTCACCCTGAAGCTGGAATTTACAAAGGAAAAAACAAGGAACTTATTGAAGGAATTCACTAATAAACGCATAGATTGGTCTAAAAACTTAATTTGATCTGATTAAACCAGAGTTAAAAATTCCTCTGACAGTTTACGTCCAGTTGGGAAAGTGTTGCAGAGAGCAGCTGAAAATGTAAGCTTTATGAGCAATAATTAAGACTTTAATTATATGCAAACCTAAACTCTTTGGTATTCATTGAACTTTTAAAATATTTTTAAAAAACACATAAACAGTGATTTTTAATTCTAAACCCAAACTGCAGCTCTTTTAAGAAGCTCATAAAGGTGAATAATGTTTAAGTTTTTTCAAAGCATAAAAAAAAAATCATATTGTGACACATTTAGGTTTTAGCAGAAGAAATGTTATTAAAATAAAAATAAATGTTAGCACAATATTCCAGCTGAACTTTGTTGAAATTTGTATCTAAATCTCAAAAAAATTTGATTAACATAGATTAAAAAAATACAATATGCTGTACTGATTACAGACAAATTTAGTTGGACCTTGACATGTTTGGTATCATTAGAAATCTTGGCTAAAAACTCATGGAAACTATATTTGCATCCACCAAACAGTTCAAAAGTCAAGCAGTTGAATCTGAAATAAATAAACTGTACAAAATGGGATTGTTGCAAATCTGTAAATACATTACAACAAATCTGTAAAGGAATAACGTTTGACATTTGTTTTAAAGTAAGTCAAAGCAGATACCAAAGTAGGTTGTAAAGTGTGTTGAAAGTGTTTTTGAAATACACTCAGTTATATTTCAGCATGGTATTTCGAGCAAAAACATCAAGAAAACCTCTTGGGGCTTAAACATGAGGCCTTATACTGACCAAAAATACTTTGGTTTCAGTGCACGTAATCAAAATCTTCATTTATTAAATATGCTTGAAATCATTTCTCACAAGCAGCAAGTTTCATGTTTTTATGTCTCACCAACAATTGAAGCGGTGGACTCGGCCTCTTCTTATCGGGGTTTTCTGATCCACTCTACCGATAGAGATGCCCTCCACCCATCTGATAACTCAGGGAGGAGCAGAGCTGTTGGTTTATAAGGTGGGCCTGCTGGACCTGCTGACCACACGAGTGGAACAAACCTACAATCAGGCAAAATGGTCAAATGGTCTGACTTCGAGCGCGCCACCATCAAGGACATCTTCTCCAAGATTGACTCTGGAGCCGTGGGCTGTGCAGCTCTTTCCAGGTTAGAAGATCTTTTTCTTTTCATGGTGTGAATCTAAAACTGTGTGCATTTCTGCAAGTGATGTGTGTGTGTGTGTATGTGTGTTTCCTCAGGTGTCTGACTGTCTACCCCTGGACTCAGAGATACTTTAGTAAATTTGGAAACCTCTCCACTCCTGATGCGATAGCGGCAAATGCCAAAGTTGCAGCTCATGGAAAAGTGGTCATGGGTGGTCTGGAATTGGCTGCAAAGAACCTGGATGACATCAAGAACTCATTCAAGGACCTGAGCATCCTGCACTCTGAGAAACTGCAAGTAGACCCTGATAATTTCAAGGTAAAGCTGAGCCTCTTGGGAAGAATCAGGGATTACAACAAGGCTGCGGCTGTTTCCTGATGCATGCTGGATTCTTTTTATTTTTTGTTGTTGCAGCTCCTGGCTGACTGTGTCACCATCGTTGTTGCTGGTCAGATGGGTAAGGCCTTCACCTCTGAGGTCCACGCAGCGTTCGAGAAGTTCCTGGCAGTGGTGGTGTCCTCCCTGAGGAAGCAGTACTACTAGAGCTGCGGACACTCACAATGCTCTGTCTTACAGAGAGGCAATGAGTTAATAAAATATGAGCTTTTTTCCAAGACATTGTTGTGTTGTTATTGTGTTTTGGCACAAAGTTTAGAAGGAGAGAAAGCAAATTTGTGTAGTATAAAATAATGTTGAATTGATCATGCAGCTGGCATCACAGCCAACTTGAGTTGAACAACAAGCAATTTATACTGCAAGTTAACCTTCAATAAAAGCCACAGTAAAATGCGGTGCATAATCAATAAATACTTGTAAGAAATGGACATCTTAACAGTAAGCAAACCGCCTTATTTTGGACCTAAAACACAAATAGCAACTGAGAATCAGCTTTAATTATCTTTTATTCTATTATTTTCTTTTTTAAATTAAAATACCATAATTAGATTTTAGTGAGAAATTTCTTTTTTTAATCTGATTTGCTGGCTGGTGATGAAATGTATATCTATGATAAATGAAATAATTTTATATTTTATTTAGAAAGTAAGGCATAATGAATGAATGCTATAATGTCTTTAAATTAGTTCATTTTTATTTAATGCTGGTTCTAAACACTACATATAACATAATTAGGAAAAGGTTGTTTGTTTTTCTATAAGAATAGTTTGTTATAAAACATTTAAACAATAAATATTGACAGAAATTGGCCCTTGGTTTGGACCAAGTTTAGAAATTTGGCCCCCTTGTGTAACTGAGTTTGACACCCCTGCTTTAGGGAGACAATCAGTGTATCCAACATTTAGATGTGTAGCACATAATTAGTCAGAGTTAAGATGACTATCAGAATCATTGAGATGACAAATAAACATATACATGTTAAAAACAGCCTTCATTGTACCGACCCCAGCAGATACAAACAGTTCACTGCACTGGTCCGTCTGGGCTTCTTTAATAAAAGTCTTACTGCATCATTGTAAGACTTGCAGTCTCTGAAGGCTGGCTTTTTAATAATTCTCCTATAAGTGAGCCGTGTACACAGAGGTATGATTTGATCTGAACAGATTTACTTCATGAGAACAATATCTAAATTTCTGGATTTCTGCATAGTCTGATTAGCATACAAATAAGAAAAACATCTAATTAAATATTTAGGCACCTTAGCTTGACAGGATTTGAAATAATTTTCTGTTTTACAAGACCAAAGGCACTGTTGTTGTATTTGCTGTAATATTATTATTTTTCATCCAGAGCACACAACCTGGAGAATAAAAAGTATACATTTAAAAACTGAACTTTATAACAATGTTTTCATTTGCTTTTAAACTATAAAATGACATGGCTTTAAAGTGTAAGCAGTGATAAATGCTGTAGAGGGCGCTCATGTGCCTGGGACAGAGCATGACGTCACAAACTGCTGGAGTCTAAAAAACCCAGACCTGAAACAGCACATTTCAAGGTGCTGTGGTCAGAACAGCACCTCAGCGTTTGTTTGAGCAAAGTCATCTGAAATAATTGATCATCAGTCAGGAAACTCAAGATAAGGAGATTTTATCAAGTTTAAAAAAAAATAAAAATCATTCATGCTTGTACTTTGAGGCGATTATTTCTCTTTATTTTTCACAACATTTATTGCTTTGTGTTTGGTTCTTTTGTTTAGCATCTTTGAACAAATGAAGAATCAACCAAACTCTCCTTAGTTCATAAACTGATATAGTTGTTTCATCGGATTTTGTGATTTTAGCCCTTCTGCTATCCTGGGTCAAATTGACCCACAAAGCTTAGTTTTAAACCAAAGCCCTTATGAGTCATTTTGACCTAAGTGAAGCTGGTGGGTTAAAAACTAAAGAGCTGGTGCTCAGGTAGGTTTGATAAAAGTTCTCCTGTCCCCCCAAATGATAGCTTCTGTTTGAACTTAACAATTCAACAAGAAAACAGAAGTTGTATTTTTTTCCCATTATTTAATATTATCTAAAACGCTTTGCTTAACAGATACTATAAAGACTGCCATGGTGCTTTCCTCAAACATTTGGACAGAGGCTTTGCTTTATAATCTAAGGTGTTGAGTAAAATAGAGTGAAATTAATTTAAGAAGCTTTTTTTCACTCATTGAATCCATTAAATGCACTGTAAATTATTTGGTGAGGACAAAACTAGTATAAATAATAAAACTACACAAAATATTTTACATTTAAACAAGCAAGTTTAGTCAACAGAGTGAATCTAATATTTAATGTCTTTGAGTGTATGTGGATTGAATTATTAAAAGATGTTATTGTTAAGTCATTTCTTATTCATTTATAAGTTATTTATTAGTAAAGTTTTATTTATAATTGTTGCTTTTGCCTTGGTGTCATGTCAAGTTTATTCATTTACACCATTTTATTTGTGCATTATGCTCTTTTAAATTCCCATTTTGCAACATTAACATGTTTTTTTAGTGTATAGAAGAATTTAACCCGTGAAATGGTAAAAATATTGTAGTGTTGTTTCATCGTTGATGAAATGCAAAGAAAAAGAGACAAGTATTTTTTGAGTATTTAATATTTATTGGCTTTATTCATCAAACCCTCTGGTTTAAAGGAGACAAAGGTGATGGTCTGCAGTCGATCCTCGGTCAGGTCTGGGGTTGTTTAGCGGTACCTCTCGGACAGAGCCAGGGCCAGGTTGCTCAGGAACTTGTCGACGGAGACATGGACCTCAGGGGTGAAGTCAGCAGGGAAGTACATGGCCAGCACCAGGATGAGGTTATGGGCCAGGATCTGTCAGAGAAACCCACATTAACCTCAGGTTCAAAACAAAAGCCTCCCTGTAAAATTTGATAGTTTATTTTTTTTTTTTGAAGGCCGTGGGTCTTACCCTGAAGTTAGCAGGGTCCACTCGGAGCTTGAAGGCGTGCAGCTCGCTCAGTTTGGACAGGGCACCACTGAGGTCATCGATCTTTCCCACGGCATCTCCAATGGCTCCCATGATGGTGGCTCCGTGCTTCTTCACCTGAGGAGAGTCAGGGCTCAGATCGGACCAGTGAGAGAAGTAGGTCTTGGTTTGAGGGGAGGCGATCAGCATCCTGGAAAAGCACGAATAAAGAGAAGTCAATACATGTAAAACTTGTTGAATTGTTAGTTTCATTACTTATAAATGAGTGGTCTTTTAAACCCACCTGCCCAGAGCTTCACCCCCAATATCACCAGCCTTTGGGGAGACTTTGTCCCAGAAAGCCTTCACCACGCTCTTGTCCTTTCCAGAGAGACTCATGTTTGCCTTTTCTCCAAGTTTTCTCAACTGAAGACTATGAAAATGCTTGTGAAGAGGATTTATAACTGTCTTTGTTTTATATAGAGCCAAACTGCACCACACCCAGCATCAAATCTAAACCCCACCTCTTTTGATAGAACTTTCCAGACGTTTTCTATAATTCTCAAGATAAGTCGCCCCTCCCTGACCTAAAAACATTTTATATATTATTTATTTATTGTAGCTCTAAAGATCAAACATCATTTTATACTTTTATTTCTAAATGAAGCCATATTGATTTTTAAAACAGACCTTTTTATGTGTGAAAGGTTTTCATAATTTTAACAGTTTTTCAGAAATACTTTTATTGGGGGGAAATAGGCTTTAAATTAATAATCTCAAATTTAAAAGAAGTTACTTTAGGATAAACAAATATTGAAATCCTTTTAAACTAATTCATGGCAAGTCAAGCCTGAATATCTTATAGCTATCACATGTTTTAGTTTGTAATGGCTTGTAGCAGAATTTTGAATTAATATTAAAACATTAGGGTGCATAATTGATCAGTTTTGCAATCTTTTAACACAGTTTCCAAGTTTATATGTTTGTGTTGATGGCTTATTATGAGTAAAATATAAAATAAATATAAAGTTTTGCTGATTTTTTAATAAATTAGTGCTAAATATTGAAATGTTGCCTTTTCGGATATCACCTACAACTTTCTATAAAATAACCTCTATTGTCTGATATAAAGTCTTCTGTGCAAACAGGGGGACATTTTGGTGCAGGTTGAGTTTATTACATCTGTTAAGTTGAAAAATCTTCTAACGCAGTGAAAAGTTCCTATAAGGACAAACATTTTTGATAATTTTTCCAACGTCTCTTAGAGAATGTGCAATTAGATATAAAAGGGTGCGGTCATCTGAATTTAATGATAACTGGGCATCCAAAAAAAAAAAAAATACTAAAGAAGTTTGCAGGGCGATGGCTGCCAGTCCTGTGCAGACGTATCACTTATGTGGGCAGTTTCATTTATTTATTATTTATTTTTTTGATAAACTTTTGAACCTCTCCTAGTCTGCAATTTGATCAATTTTAAAACGTTTCAGGCCCAAACTGCTTTTGTCCAAGCTATAAATGTGTTTGGTATTTTCATATTAAATGTTATATACATTTAAAGTGGACATACAGTATTTTATTTTCCTTTTTTTGGTCTTTAATATATATTATTCCAAATTGTATTTTCTTGCTGTGCTTTTTTAATTGTGTTATTTTAATCTATAATTTTTGCATATCTCTGCACATTTTACACTAAAAAAACAGATATAATGGGTTTATATTTAAAGAATTATGTCAACTAATTCTACTTATTGAGTGCATTTACTTTACATTTATTTTAAGTAAAGTAAAAATGTTTCCTTTACTCAATGCAGTTGAGTGGAACTAATTGAAAACCAAAACCAAAATATGATATGATGGATTCATTATATCTGTTTTTTGATTGTCCACTGCAAAAATCAGCCATCAGTGTGAATCTTCTCAGATTAAGTGAACTAATCTGCAGCACTTCTTGAATTGATTGAAGAACATTTTTTGCAGTGTGAACACTGCTGTGGTCGACTCCTATTGTTTTTAAAATAAATTTGAGTTCACTCGTGCGTGTGTTAGCATTGTTGGACAAAGAAAATGAACGGGATTAACACAGATGTCATCCAAAAATCCAAAATAAAACCTTTCCCAGTGACTCATGCTCCAATCTAGTCAGAACTGAAGCATTACAATTTGAACAAATAAACATTTTTATAAAGAAGAGTTGCTTGTTATTGTTTTTCATTAGATGCTTCTATGAGAAATGACAGAATTGCATGTATATCTTCAAAAATTTTTTTAAATAATCTCATTAAAACTTGACTCTATGACTTCTGAAATATAGAAAGCATAAATACATGCCCTAATATTTCTTGTTTAAGTTTTTCTACTTCGGTCATTAATACACATTAAGGTCTGTCAGCCTTGATATACAAAGGCTATAAAACTATATTTTAATTTGTTTTCTTATCAACCTTGTCCAGAAGGCAGTGATAACCATTATGGGTATAACCCAATATTGCACAGACTCTCCTCCAATCAGACGCCTCCTGAGCAGAGAGGAGTGGCATTGGGAAATTAATAAAAAGCTAAGCTAAGATTGGGCAGAAACTCTTAGAAACGTTGTCTTTAGAATAAACTCAAACACCGTCACCATGGTCGAGTGGACAGATGCTGAGCGCAGTGCCATCACTGGCCTGTGGGCAAAGATTGATGTGGGGGAGATCGGACCCCAGGCCCTTTGCAGGTGACCCTTTCATGCATTTTGTAAATCTGCACGTTTTGAATACCTTTTTCCTTTTTGCATTTGGATGCCTGTTCTTAAAATAATAATAAAATCAAACCTTGTACCTTTTCTCCCAAATCAGGCTTCTGGTTGTGTACCCCTGGACACAGAGACACTTTGGATCCTTTGGAAACCTGTCCACCTACGCTGCCATTACCGGAAACCCCAAGGTGTGCAACCATGGAAAGGTGGTCATGGCTGGACTGGAGACTGCCGTGAAGAATATTGACAACATCAAGAACGCCTACGCCAACCTGAGCATAATGCACTCTGAGAAGCTCCATGTGGATCCTGACAACTTCAGGGTAGGTTTTTATCTTTCTGAGGAAACATTTTCATGCCTTAAACTCCACTTTAATACCCTCATTGCCTCTTTCATCTTGTGTTTAGGCTCTTTCTGAGTGCATCACTGTGTGTGTGGCTGCCAAGTTTGGACCCAGTGTCTTCACCCCTGGAGCACAGGAGGCCTGGCAGAAGTTCCTGGCCGTTGTTGTCTCCGCCCTGGGCAGACAGTACCACTAAGTCTCTTCGTTGTACTGTTTGCTGTCTTGAGGCTGTTGCAAACTACAAATAAAACCTAAAAACAAAAAGATACATCTCTCTGTGTTGTTTGTTTCATTGTAACTTAAAATTGGTTTGCTTCTAATGGCTTTGAGTGATGATTCACACCAGTAGTTCATAAATAAAATTAAAATAATTTGTGCAATCCTAACATAAGCACAGAAAAAACATGAATCCCTGTTCAAAATTAGAGGACAAAAGACTTTTATGTCACAAAACAAGAGCAAGTGATTGCACTGTGTCCCAAAAAGGTTGAGATGAAAAAAGACCATAACTTTTTTATTTATTTACATATTTACTCTGCATTTACACAGAATACATTGTGTTGGTCATTTGACTTCTCTAAAGTGTTGTTTTATACATAATGGAGCAATCTAAATGTCATAACAACAGAACAGTAAGAGAATTGTGTGAACTAATGCTTTTTCACTTGATCCCAGAACTCTAATTATTTATTTTTGGCAACTTTTAGATATTTTTTACTTTTAATCCTTAATTCAAGAATTAGAATTTAATCATATCAAATATTTAATTCCATATCATAGTTTTATAGCTTTTAAGCTGTGTGACCACAATTCAAATAGCTAAATTGCAAAAATAAATTGACTACCTTGTTTAACCAGGCAGGTCTAGAGTAAATAGCTCATCAGAGTAAAACTCAGCATACTATATATAGTTATGATATCCATGTATTTGGCCCAATAGGATAAAGAGGCCGACTCTGTCATCTATTGGTTAGAGCCTACAGGATTGTATTTTTTAAATTAATATTATTATTGTTATTATTTTTGTCAGACTTTTCACATAAAAAATAACCTAGTTATTTATAATGGGGTAATTCAGCATGTGAGTACTTCAACTTCAGGAGAAAAAAAAGTGCAAAACAGCACCTTTAATTAACTTCACCACCGATCTATAATTTCCAGTGACACAATATTTATAATTTTTATTCTTGGGTTGTAGCATGTTGGCTTTTCAGAAGCAGGCGGAACTTTCAGTCGACTTTCTTTTTTCAATCCGAACATTTTTCAAGGTGACGCATAACAAATAGAAGAAGGGTGAGCGGCCAGGCTCGTAGAGTTAAACTGTTTTTATGTATTTTTTATAGTCAGTGTCGTTGTCCTCTAAACATTAATATACAGTAATGTGCAGTTCAGATGAAACGAACTAACATACTGTGTTTTTAGACACTCTTAAATGTGTCTCAGCTAACGGAGCGTTAGCTAGAATGCTAACATGATGCTGAATCCATCAGTTGGGTCACCAGACGACAGAAAATCCGTGTACCGTCAATCACAACATAACTTTTACAAAAGCGGGGATAAAACCAGTCCTATTAGCGTCATATTGGTTAGTTCTGGCAGTCGAGGGAACAAACTTCTTTTTCGGTATCCCTTCCAAAGAGTCGATGAATGTCCGTCATCTCTCTCAGGTAGAACTTTTACTTCGAAAATCATCTTCTAACTCATCAGACATGTAGTTACACATTTATATTCACATCATAATATAATCCAGGAGGCTTGTAAGAGTTGATCATTTCTATATAATTTGTCTTACAAACTTTGTTTACTTTTAGTTGAATGCGCTGTGGTGATAGTTAGAGATTATCATGTGTTTATTATGTAAGCTTCTCAAAAACTACATTTAATGTTATTGATACCTTGAATAAGTAGAAAAAAATGTATTTGGGGTCCACTATCCATGAGAACAGGGATAATGAGGTGAAGAAGAGAGTTCAGGCAGGATGGATTGGTTGGAGAAAAGTTTCAGAAGGGATTTGGGACAAATGTGGCAGCAAATGTCAGGAAATGTGAGAGAAGTAAGACCAGCTATGTTGGATGATTTGGACATGTGCGTAGGAGGGACAGTGGGTATATTGGTAGAAGGATGTTAGAGATGCAGCTGCCAGGTAAAAGGTATAGAGGAGATGTGGATGCAGTAAAGAGGACACAGAGATGCAGAAGACTAAAGATGGAGGAGGATGTTGTGACCCCTGAAGAGGAAACAGCTGAAAGGAATAGAAGAAGAAAAACACAGGAATATTGCACTGAGAAACTGTTTCCTGTGGTTCTTCTTACATTTACTAATCAATACTTGTTTTTGTCCTCAAGCAAAGCAACGAAATCCATATGCACTGAACGTCACCGGGGAAAGTCTCGAAGATCAAGATGGGGATTCAAGGTATATATTTTCGGAATTTAAATAGGATTTATATATATAATCTCTCTATATATAGATTTTTCTTATATATATTAGCCTTTTATTTAATTTTACATTGCTTTTAATATTTTTCTTTTCAAAATGAGGCTTTGTATTAAAATATGTTAGTAAATGTTATAGTTAAACACACAAATAAAATAAAATTATGCAAGTGTTTCTGCTAAATTTTCTAATATGCTTTAAGTAAACCACTTCATACAGTGCATTGTTAAAGCAACTTTAATATATTTTTTTCATGTGAGTGGAAAAAAAGGGAAAAAATTACCTGAAAAATACATCATGCATATGTTTAAGATCTGATAATAATACTTTACAAATTGGTTAGAAACAAAAAAACATACATACTGTATATACAATGTATGTTTGATTTTAGTACCTGTTTAAAAAAATAGCCTATGAGCATTAATGGTGCATTTTTTTCCCTATAATGGGCTGAATTTGATATTTTGAAAAGTATAGAAAAGGCTGCAGTTGGTGAAAAGTCCATGTTGATTTTAAAAACCTAAACAAAATAAAGCATACATTTCTATCTTGTTGAAATAAAGTTGTGAATGTCTGTGTCTAAAAAATACAGGAGGACCAAACCAAGGCATCTCTTTATGAAGGCCAACATAAAATGGCATTTTAAACTTGTATATTTTGTCATAATTCTAAAGATGATATTTTGACATACACTCATGTAGAACACTTAGATAAAGAAGTGTGCAAATATTATTTATACTTTGTGTTCTGCATGTACGATGAGAGATCTTAGACATCTTTCATAATGCATCATTGTCAGAGGTATTAGACAAGTGGAAGTGGCAATAATGTACATGAATCAACATGCAAAGCAGCTTTTTCACATCACAATATCACATGTTTGTTTGGTTTATATCAGAATCAGAATCAGAATCAGAATCAGGTTTATTGGCCAAGTATGTTGACACACACAAGGAATTTGTTTCCGGCT
>JARVGW010000194.1:13714309-13737493 GCA_031762495.1 Anablepsoides rubrolineatus
TAGTATGACAGCAGCAGAGAAGAGGTAGATGATTATGAATAAAGTGCAGTGGTGAATAATAAGTGATCATTCTCTATTCTATTCTATTAATGTCCATATTATGCATTTAGCCCAACTCTGTATGTTGCATTTTTCCTTTTGTTTGCTTTTTTTTTCTTCTTTTTTGTGGCCCAATCCCCATTTCAGGGAGCAATCTCCACAAACTGATGAACAGTTGGTAGCAGGGTAAGACCAAATCATTCTGAAGCACCTTTCCTTTGCCTAGACCGCCCCTGTCTTTTTTTTTTACCTCATTTTTTTCTGTTTTGTGCCCTGTATGGATCTCCCTGTTCTCAGTCAAATCCCTGTAAATAATCCACAGAGGATGAATCCATGCTTGCACTAAAATCATCCGTTTCAAACCAGTTTTAATCTACAGATTTTTTTTCCAGCATGTAGACTCTGTAATGAAAAACAGAATGTCAAATACAAGCTGCAGTTCAGGCAATACTGCTCTTTTTTTAATTCTGGTGGTGGAGTAAGTCTGTAATTTGTTTAATTTTTTTCTGGAAGTTAACACTTTAATTTTATACTTCTTTGATTGCAGCATGAGTTTACTTCAGTCAAACCAGCATGAATTTTTCCACATTCCTCATTTGTAAACTGTTCAAATCTCACTTTTTCTACAAGGAAGCTTTTTCCTTCTCTTTCTCCAGTGGCCACACAGTTATTTACATTTTTTTATATTTAATTAAATTGGTAAAATCCATTACAGTCAGCTACATCTAATTTATGCAACCTCTTTTATGAACATGAATGCAAAAACTGGAAGCAAACATATAATTCAAACTTTCACACTTGCCTCATCTTTTCCTGTTCTGTCTGGTTTGCCACTCTGATAGTTTCTCGCTGAGTTTTTTTTTTCTTTTCTTTCTTTTTGAGGTTTTCTGACATCATCCTGGCCACCATCCTGGCCACCAAGTCTGATATGTGTGGAAAGAAGTTTGAATTGAAGATTGACAATGTTCGGTTTGTGGGGCACCCTACCCTCCTTCAGCACTCTTCTATCATCCAGGTAACATTCTTACTATTTTTGTTATATTTGCTGTGTGCTCTCTCCAAGTCATCTGTTGACATCACTATATAATATATCAATTTATATATTAAAAAACTAAAACATATTTACCTTATTATATAAAATTATTTTGGCATCTTTATTTGTAAGTTTTTTTTTGTTTGTTTGTGAATAAAATAATTGTTATTTTGACAGTTTGTAAATGTTTGCATGTCAACATTGATTAATATATGAGGTTTATTGTATTTGTTGGACTTTAAACTATTTAGGAAACTGAGCGTTATCAATTAAAAAGGAAGCAGTGACATCTTAAAATACCAGCGCCCCCTAGAGGACAACTTTAACGTCTTTTGTCTTCAGTGTTTTGTTAATTTTTTTGTCAACCATTTAGCTTCTGATATCAAGGTGTTTATTAAATTCAGTTCATATATAAAGCACTAGGTTGTCTCAGGGCACTGTACACAAAAACCAGTCCATCTGAGGAAGCCAGAAGATTGTGTTGAATCTTCACTTCATCCTATCCTGAGCAACACATTGGCAACAGTGGAAAGGAAAAACTCCCTTTTAACAGGAAGAATCTGGTTGAAGAGATAATAAAATATGTGGAAAACATAAAGCAGTTCACTATTTTTTATATTGTTATCATATGCAAATAAACTTTTGTTACTGTAATGTAATGAATCATAAAAAGAAACAATTTAAAACAAATTGCCCAAAGATTCAGTCTCAGTCTCAGTCTAAAAGATTTTTATTATTGGGTTCAGTGTTTCTGTGCCAAGTTGCAAAGCATTTAGTAAAGGCATTTTGTAATTTAGTAATTATCATTTCAATAGGAAGACTAATAAAGCATTCAGCTTTGTTGTCATTTTATTTTTATATCTGTAAACATATTGTTTCATTTTTTTAGGGAAAGAATTCATTCAATCTAAAAATAAACCTGTGAGAAGACTTATAAATATTTATTGCATTAGTTATTTTTTATTTAAAAAATATGTTTATCTAAAGTTTATAAAGTTTTATGTCACAAATAAGATGACGGACTATAGGCTCACTATCTCTTAGAAAGATCTAATTATTTTTGCAGCATATTATTTATGTATTTATTTTCATTACAGGTTTCAAAGACAGATCCTTCACCTAAGAGGGAAATGCCTACAATGATTTTGTTTAATGTGGTGTTTGCACTGAGGGTAAGAATACCTTTTATATGGTTTATATTTTAAATTGTTGTTATTCGTGCACTTAAAATACAAGCTTTTGTATAAATGTTAACAAACATTAAAATCTTGGTAGTATAATATTTGTACATATTTTAGCTGATTGTGGGTGGGACGCTTCAAGTTCTGTTAATCAGTATTTTTTGAATGGGCGGCGTGCTTCATGTGATAACGCCTCACTATCTGTGACAACATGGAAACTGAAGGAGGAGGAGGCGTGTTTTTTATGCCTAATCATGCTGCCCAAAACGGTGCTGCCCCGTTCCTGCCCACGCTGAGTCATCATCTGCTAGTCTCAACAAAGCTCAGATGAAAAGTGCTCGGTCATGTTTTGTGAATAATACGTCCATCAACTAAAATAATTGTGCTTAAAATGACTCAAAAAACACATAATTCCTTTAGAAACTTTAATGACATGGCAGTGTGTTTAAACAGCCACTTTCTTTTAAATGTCATTAATATTATTTCATCTGTTAGTCTGAAAAAGCTACAAAGGTTCTGCTTGTACACGCAGAAAACTTTCTGCTCTTCCCCCATTTCCCACGTTAGGCAAATGCCGACCCGTCTGTGATCAGCTGCATGCACAACCTGTCTCGGCGCATTGCTATAGCCCTGCAGCACGAGGAGCGCCGCTGCCAGTACCTGACCAGAGAAGCCAAACTCATGTTGGCGGTCCAGGATGAGATCACCACCATGACTGAGAGTGAGAAACTCCCTGTCTCAATCAAACTGGAAAATATATGATTTTATATATATTTTTTTTTACATCTTGAAAGTTTGCTAACTCTGTGTTATTTTATTTTGGATTATGTTTTAATTGGGGGTTCTCTCTCTTGATATCAGCAAATGGAAGCCCCCAGTCCCCATTTAGACAAATTCTTCCCAAATGTAAACTGGCCAGAGACTTGAAGGAGGCTTATGACAGGTTTGTTCTTAAACATGTCATCATTTATTTATTACTTTATTCTGACTTTGAACTAGTTATATTATTCATAAAGCTGATAAAGAGGATCATTTTTCAGCCTTTGCACGACTGGTGTGGTGCGACTTCATATTAACAACTGGCTGGAGGTAAGCTTCTGTTTACCACATAAGATCCACAGAATTGGTGGTAACTATATTCCCCCTGAGGCACTGGAGCGCAGCCTGAAGGCAATAAGGTATATTTAATTTTTTTATGAACTTTATTTTTTTTCTCTTGTATCTCAAATATATTATTTTGACTGTGAGTTTAATTGAAGCAACATATTTGCAGGAAAGAAACAATTTTTAAAAACTGTTATATGTGAAATAAAAGAGAAAAACTCTTCACTCTGTAAGCCACTTATAAATCACTACTTGTTATTACAGTTCAGTATTTATGATGATGACCACTTTAATAGAAAGGGACTTATTACCTTTGGTAGTTATAACTGAAGCCCACTAAAAACCCACACATGCAGAAATGTGATGAGCCAGTGTAGAAATGTACTTCTTGTCCAAACATGTTAAACGTTTCTCTGATCCATACTGTTGGGTGAATGTTGATATTTATTCTAATGAATTAAATTTGTATTCATTAAACCTAAAGATGTTTTAACAAAGAAATCAAGCTAAAGATAACTAAAAGACTGAGAAATAAAATAATATTATTATGAGCAACATATTCTGTTTAGAGACCTGTTATTTGATGAATAAGTAACATTTTAGGAGATTTGTTTCCAAATGTTTACACTCTGAAGTGATGGACTGAATTTAATCCTAATTTCTGATCCGTTTATGTCATGGAAGTGTCATGTTTTATCAGCTGTGGTCAAACTGTTTATTTTTAAGCTTGGTTAAGCCCACAATGAGATTTCTGTGGGCTATACTGCCACCTATTGCTCATTCAGCATACTATCATTTGAAGCACATTAGTAAGAAATCTACACTAAATCATATTTCTTTGTGTTGATTCAAATTAAAACATGAATTTGACTTAGTCTTCTTACAATGGCTGCTCTGAGTCTTTGCTTAGGACTCATTATTTTTTAGTTTGGTTTTCAGTTTGAGTAAAACATGAACTTATATGTATGTTGTTTTGTTCTGTGCACCTTCAGATATTCCTATAAATAGAGTCTGGTGCTGACTCTAAAGCTGAATTAGACACGTCAAGTAAAAACGTGGCTTACCATCCAAAGTAAATAAATTATGTTGCTTGAGAAACGGTGTTGTCTTTGACCCTGCAGGCCCTATCACGCCCTGCTGCTGCTGGAAAGTGACAAGGCGCTGCTCAGCCAACTTCCGCTGGACTGCTCACCTGCGATGGTTCGCCTGATAAAAACCTGCTCGGCTGTGAAGAACCTGCAGCAGCTTGCGCAGGATGCTGATCTGGCTTTACTTCAGGTGCTAAACAGAAAAAAAACTGCTCTCATATTTTTCTTGCAACAATTTTTTATTTTTTTTTAAACACCTCATCTCTTTTAAAAATATGAGAAAATCCTTCGGCTGTATGTGCACTAGACAACTTAATGTTTCTTCTCTCAGATCTTTCAAATTGCTGCTCACTTGGTTTATTGGGGCAAGGCCATCATCATCTTCCCCCTGTGTGAGAATAACGTCTACATGCTCTCACCTCACGCCAACATCTCCCTGTAAGTATGCAACCCTCATATAAATCTTCATGTAATAATACTGGTGTTTTCCTCTAACCAGAATTACTACTACATTTAAAATGTGTTAATAAGAAAGCTCTGAATATTGTATGGCATTTGTCTTTGTATAGATACTCCCCACTGGCCAAGCAGTTTGCCCAGCAGTTTTCAGGTCATGATCTGCCCTCCATGTTGGCAAAATTTTCCTTACCTGTGTCACTGGCTGAGTTCAGAAACCCTCTGGAGGCTCCTGCACAGGAGGTAAAACTACTGCAACAGTTAAAGGGATCCGCGATTAGTTGTAACATTAGACTTTATTTAATAAACATACATTTTAACTGTAAAATAAAGACTGTAAAAATACTGTAGTACTGTTTATCAAATAAAGTCTAATGTTACAACTAATCGTGGATCACTTAAAAGAAATGTTCTGCTTTTTAAAAATAAAACAAACTATAAAACAGCAGAAAAGGATGCCAAAATATCACTGCTTTCATAAGATGATGTCATGGATCTTTCCTGCTGCTCTATTCTTGTATGATCCTAACAGTAGATTTAGAGTGTTTAACTTCAGACTTCAGTGTTTATACTCAACTATAATTCAGTTTTCTGCTCTGTGTTTGACCAGGCCCAGTTGATCCAGATGGTGGTTTGGATGCTCCAGCACCGCCTGCTTATCCAGCTGCACACTTACGTTTGTCTCCTGGTGCCGCCCAGTGAAGACGAGCCTGGACTGAGGGACGAAGAGCTTCCCCTGGCTGCCCGAGTAGGAGGCCGGAGTCTCAGCACCCCGAGCGCTCTTAGTTTCGGTTCACCGAGTAGGTCCTCTCTCGTTTGTCTCTCGTAAGTAGAACAGATAGTGAATCTCAGACCGTTTGTTCTCCCTGTGTGCAGCGAGCAGCGATGACATGACTTTAACCAGTCCCAGTATGGAAAATTCCAGTGCAGAGCTGTTGCCTGGTGGAGATTCTCCACTCAACAAACGGATGACAGAAACGCAGCTTACGAGTCTGTCAGAGCACGAGAGGCAGGTTATACTTAACATCCCGGCTGCACAAAATCCAGAAGATCTGCGAATGTTTGCCAGGTAACTCGGTTACTTCTCAACACACAAGAACATTACGTTTGTTTCCGGATGATGACTTTTAGTAGTTAGGTTTACATGGACATAGGTAATTGCAATAAACAGCCAATCAGAATAAAAATGCATCATGTGAATGCCCCAGTCAGAATATTCTGATCTGATTATTTAATCCGAATACATTTCAGTCTAGTCAAAGATTTCTGGGCATGTAAACATAGTTATTGTTTTGCTGCTTTTTCAACAATAAGAACAATTTAATTGAACAGGAACAGATCATGTGTTGCTGCTTTCCTACTGTACTAGTGTACAGACTGTACAGTGTACATACTACTAGTGTATTTACATAGGTTACACCAGTGGTTCCCAAACTTTTCACTTTCTGACCCAAAAAATATCCATGGCAGAGTTATTACTGGTCTGAGTGCTCAAACTTTGTCAGTAAGCCTTATAAAGAAGGGCTTAGTGGCAATCCAAACTGCTTTTACAGCAGTACTATTTTTTCCTTTTTATGGTTATTCTATGTATTCTTGTACTAATTATAGGAGAAATATTACATTGTTAACCTTTTACCTTTTCTGGTAATTATCTAAGGACCCAAACTTGATGCTTTATGATGCACAGTCGGGTCACAAACCCCAATTTTGGGAACCATGGAGTCAACCATAGTTTCCTCATCGCCATGATGGATTCTGAAAAATGTCTAACTACTAATCTGTATGTTTCCTACATTAGATTAATGAAAACTCTATGGTTTTTTTTACTGCTAATGACTGAGTGAACTTCCAGCTTTTTGCTTTATTGTGTTGACTACTTCCAGACTGCTGCATTATTTCCGGGGGCATCACCACCTGGAAGAAATTATGTACAACGAGAACATGAGACGCTCGCAGCTCAAGACTCTGTTTGACAAGTTCCGCAGTGTCCTCGTAGTGACCAACCACGAGGATCCCGTCATTTCCATCTTTCAGTCGCCTATGGGTTAATGGTGCCATAACAGCACTTGAACAGATGTCAGTTTGAGAGCAGGTAAATCTGTTCACAGCTAAGTGCTCTTCTTCAAAGACGTTCTTTAAGAAAACAAACCAATACATTAGAATTAATGTGTGATGATCTAAACCACGTAGAAAGTATTTTCTCTTCGAGCCAAATGTTTGTTTACAATATTAAATTATTTTGTGAATGCCAGACATGCCTTAAGGGTTCCACTGTGAAGGAGGAGTTTTGACAAAATCTCCCCACCTCACAATCTGTTCGAAAAATGCTCTGTGCCGGCTTCACGGGAGGGGTGGGGTGGGGGGTTCACAGTGATCGTTCCAGGCCTTCAGCTACCTCTTTTTTTTAAGGAATCCCAAAGGTGATGATGGGAAAAACTGCAATGAAAAAGCAAACATCAAATGAACTGTTTTTGCTCAGACTGTTTTGAGGGGAACGGAGCATTCCAAACATCTGTAAAATCACTGAAAGGGACATTTCCCATGCGTAAATTAGAAAACAATTAAATGAGACTGACTACTGAGTGTCTACATGTTTAATTCAGTGAGGAGTTTTTTTGTAACGGGCACTGATTCTGACATGTCAGTTTTAATTTCTGTTCAACTTTGCATTAATAAACACAATGTTTCAAAATGAACTTGATTTTTTTTACATTAACAGAACTTCTAATACATTAAAAACCTAAAGCCATAATTTAGTGTTTTTGAACAAAAACAAAACTATTTTATTGTCTCAAAATGTTTAAAAAGTAAGCAGATGGGAAAGTACTTATTCTTGGGTCCTTTCAGCCCTGTTGTAGTCTGCACGTCTCATAGACCTAAATTGTTCATTACATTTCCAGATGGAGACTGTCTTTCTGCCTCCTTATTCACAACGCTAACACAGGGATGCCCACGAAGATAAAAACGCCACGGTTTCTTGGCCCACTCCCCGTGGGATTCAATTCCAATACGTGGAGCTGATACTACATCCTGCGGGGTTGTGGGACCCATGTTCGGATCAGTCTCTAGCCACACCTCTGGGTCTGAAGCTAAGTCTCTACGGTCAAAACAGCGAGGTATATTTAGAGCCTGGCACAGCTTTGACGGCCCGTTGCAGAGCTCTTTGTCCTTTAGTTGGCGGGCTCCTTCTTTGCGTCTGGCTGCCCTCAGCTCCTTCATGACAGACTGACCCTGGAGGGGCTCCAGAGAGCGCAGCAGCACAGCAGCCCCCTCCCCTGAGGCAAAAGAGCACACACAACGCATCAATCATCAAGGCTCCATTATGTCTCCTTCCCTTACTCTGACCAGCTTTAATGATAAACAAACAGATAAACCAGGATGTGCTTGAACAAAAATGTGACCCATCACATCGAAACGAGGATTAAGTCTAAAAGTGGTTTATGGAGAAATAGGCAAACATAGTGTTTTGATTAAAACACTTACAAAAATTTTATTTCTTCAAAATATAACAAATAAATGCCTTATCAGTGTTTCATTTGAATGAACTATGTGAAACATAATCATAAATTTTTTTGAAGCACTTTTTTGAGCAGCAGCAACAAAAGACCTGATTTTGAGGGAAAATCCCTCTAAATTTTGAGATTTTCTCTGTGAGTTAGCAAAGTTTTTGTTTCTTTCCAGTTGGGAAATGTCAAAATTTAAATACTATTTGAGATTTCTTTTTCTTCATAATGTAATTAAAAATTCCTCCTTAAAATGACATTAGGATTCAGACCAAATATTAATGTATTATCATAACCAGCAAGACGAATTGGGGCATATCTCTGGTTCGGTTTATGATATCAAAATGATCCAGGTATCAAAATGTAGCTTTTAAAGTCAGGAATATGAAAATGTGATGAGGACATTTTGACCAAATTTCACTTAATCCTCATTTCGATGGATAATGTCTTTTTTAAACGTTAATATGGCATCATTTAAGCATATTAAAAGTCAATACGTATGAATTGAAATGCACAAAACTGAAGCATCATTAATGTGTAACGGTTGTACCTTCGCTGGACACGTTCATGCAGAGGTAGATCCCATAGATGGGGTACACATAGATTGTGCCTGGCTTCATAAACATGGCTGTGTTTCTCTCGGTGCGTTTGCCCCCGGCTGAGTGTGAAGCTTTATCCTCCCCACCGAGATACGCTTCAGTTTCCACTATTCTCCCCCGCAGCTCTGTTCCATCTGCACACCTGCGGACCAGCACCTGACAGCAAAAGCCACATGTTGTTTTGGTTGTGAATTATTTATCAAGCAGGGAAATGAATAGTTGTTGTTGTTTTGGTCACAATGTTGACGTCTAGCAATGATAAAAATCAAAATAAAACATGTTTGACCACTTGCTGAACATTTTTGATGGCAGGTGCAGCTTCTGTGCCGTTACTAAAAACTGGAATGTTTTGTTTGGTTTTAAATTTAGAAGCTGCAAAGATAATAATAAAAAAGTAGTAATAAATCAACAGAGTTACTGAATAACTGTCAATAATTCCAGTCTGGTTAGTCACTAACATGATATTTGGCACCACTGAGCAGCATTGCAACAGAATAATTACACTGCATGGATTTGTTGGCAGCAGAAAGGTGCTTTTTAAAAACAGAAAGTGAAAGGCAAATGTGGCTGTGGTATGCAATCAAACTTTTATTCTTACATAAAGGGAATACTCAGGTTTGCATCTACTATTCCTGTTTACGGCAGGTGGGTCGGTCTGCACAAGCCAGACAGATGAGCTAAAAAGACACCAAATCGTTTTAAACATGCCAAAATATTAAATGAGTGCAACTAGTTTTGTAAAATCAAAACCTGACCCATCAAATCTTGCAAAATATGCTGGGATAACAACAGCTAAATGTGTATATTTTATGAGTGTTATAAAATATGGATTACTTAAAAGCACAAGAACATAAAGGCTGGCTGCCTTAATAGATACACTTCTTTCACAGAATCTATAATCAGTTTAATAAAAGTTTAAGCTTTTACTTTGAAAGGACATAAAAATAGGATCACAGCAGCTGACAACATTACTTTCACAAAAATTCTCTTAATATATTATATATATATAATTTTCTTTATGTTCTGACATATCTGATAATGATGATATATATAATTTATGAATAACCCAACCTCCTCTCAGTGTAAAACCAGGTGTAAAGGTGAAATACCTTGCCAAGGAAAGCTTTAGCCAAACTGATGCAGGGCTGATTGAAAAACTCCTGCCCCAGTTTATGCCGAAGACCATTCTTCTGGTTGAAATAATGGCTCTGCTCAGGCTCCAAATTTTCAGTAATTTCACATTTACTTGGCTCCTTTGAACTGTCAGGTAAAAATGTCCGTTTTCTGCTCAACAAACCTAGCTCTGGTTGTGTCACGGCAGCTGTCAGATTTTGTATCTTTCTTTTTCTTCCCGCCATAAAAACAAACAAACCTCAGTTCTCACTACGGAGAGATGAGCTCGAAAGTCAAATATTCTCAACGACGAACTCACCCAGCAATGATGCCTTTATGAATTTCACAACTTTTACTCATTTTCGTGGCTAATCAGGCACGAGCTGTAAACAAAGGCAAGGACATACCGGAAGTAAATTACTGTTTTGATATTTCTTAAAGGGACCGCGTACCTATTTCACCAAAGAATATAAACAATCATCTCCCAACCTCAATGTTAAAGTTTTGTTTTAATTAATGCTTCTTGTTGCTGTTTTAAAAATACAATTCAAAGGTTTTTTTTTATTTCTTGATTTTTAACTTGCCTCTTCCTGCTGATCTTTACACTTTTTTTTTTGCAGCTGTCTTATTGCTTTAGACTCTTTTGGATAATGATTAGTATAAATAGAGTCAGTGTGCTCTGGACAGGCTGAGCCCACGAACTGGAAGGCGCCAGTTTGGCCCCAAGCACTGTGACTGCATATGGGTTTATGTGGAACAGTAATTGTATATGACATGCTGTGCCACAGACTGCAGCTTCATGAGGAAAGTACAACTGTCCTATTGTTGAGGATAGGCAAAGTGCTGAGAGAGAGAGAGAGAGAGAGAGAGAGAGAGAGAGAGAGAGAGAGAGAGAGAGAGAGAGAGCACATGGTATTTACTGTATGTGACTAAATGAAGTCAACCACAGATAGAGCACCCTTTTTAAAGAGATAGTACATTTTGTGGCTGATTAAAAGTGACTTCAGATTTTAAAGACAGATATTTGTGAACAACAGATGCAGCAAGATATTTAAAAAAAACTACATTTTCTGTGTTAATCTCACCATAGGGACCATCTTCTTTGTACCAGATGGTTTTAAAAACATTTGTAGTTTGAACTGAGATACAGACCCCTGTAAATGTTGCATCCCTCTCTCCAAATCACAGGGTGTTTATATTATTTCACGCTTTTCTTTCTGAAGACAGCAGCAGCTTCACTCCACAGTGTCATTCTTCAAGCCTCCCAGCGATTTTGATGTTCTCCCGCCTGCTGCTGCAAATCCTTTTGAACAGATTTAGCTCAGAAATATGCACATATTTTTTTAAGGAAGCAGTTTTAAATTTTGTTTTTGTTTTACTCCAGAGCTCAATTGGTTCTTTGCTGTCGCTCTTGTGTTTTGATCATTTTTAGACACCACTTTTGATAGAAGCATGTTACACGGGGTCATATAATTCCCTATTGTTTTGATAAAATGTACATCTCAAAGTAAAATGAACAATATGTGGTGTGAGAGTGGTTGTATTTCTCATAAGAAAACATCCCAAAATCAATCAATAATATGAACTCAAAGACTGGTTTGTTTTGTTTAACAAGTTGAAGTTTTAGGGTATATTTTGCTGAGCAGGTTCTGCCTAAGTCTTTTGACATGGTGTGTTGTTTTTGGGATAGCTGGTGGACCAGTAAGGGTCATTGTCTGTGCCGGCTGAGTTTCCACTGCCTGTCATTGTTGCTGCCACTAGTAATCTCAGCAGACACATGTTGGCATTCTGGTTGACTTTTATCTCCAGCGGGCATCTCACTGGTTGTGACGCTGGGCAGCACCAGAGGCTCATCTGTTCGTGCAGATGGACGAGCAGAATGCTGCCTGACTAAAAATATCTGACTAATTTATGAGTCAGAGAAACCACAAACGTCTGCAGGGTGGGGGTTTATGCACTTGTTTTACAGTTTGTTAAGGATTTGGCCTTTGTTTTGAAGTTGAAGTTACAGTTTACAAATCTATTTTGTTGTAATATTGTGTAAAATAATGTAAAAAATAAGCTTAACAGTGCAGTTCCTTTACATTGCTTCAATAAAAAAAAAACAATAATCTAATAACAGACATCGGCGGTGACTCATACGGGGTATTTAGGGTTTTCCATACAGTCTTTGAGATATTAAAATAATATTTTGTCTCAGTCTATTTGAAATATATTTTCATTGCTAATGTTAAATACTAAATTTTGGAAGAGATTTCACTTCTGTAAAACCTCAGATGATTGGGTTTACTGAGTTTATTTGTTATATGGCAGGTATTTTTTAGATGTGATTTTTTATCAAGACCACAGGAGAAAACTGCCTATATATAAACCATTCTCTATATGTCTCTATAACATAAAAAATAATTAATCTAAAAGGGAAGCAAATCTATAGTGTTCACTATGTTTAATATGAAACCAACACATTTAACTCTGCTCATTTCCTTGTCAAGTTCTGGCAGATGCAGGATAATCGGGATGAATTCTCTTCTGCAAAGATGTGCTGAAGCCCAAGGAGCCATTTACATGTGATGGGATCAATAATTGATGATTATTAATGATTCAAGAACTTTTTCCCCCTCCTGTTTACAGCAGCGGTGTTGGGTCTGCATTGGCAGATGGGAATATTCCTTCGTTTGTGACCCACTTCGCCCACCGGTTCAACAAAGACAAGCCTATAAGGAAACAAGCTCTTGTGACCACAAACTGTAACCCAGCCACTGGTATGCACATAACTCGGACCATATGTACGTGGAGGACTGTTTATCTGGGACGCATTCACGGGTTTTGTTAAGCAATGCATGATTTGCAGCTTGGCGTTATACATGCAGCTGAATAAATAACCAGGCGACAGATACTTTCGGCAGATTGCTTTATTGATTTAACCTGCTTTTACAAACTCAAGTCCACTGACCTTTCTCAACCTTCTCTGATAACAGTTTCCTCGTCTCGGCTCACACCTGTTGTTCTCATGCACAGCAGCCGGTGAGTCAGGCCGGGAGTGAGCGATCTGTCTCAGATCATGTGGGTCTTATCTTAGCAACAAAAGGAGCATTAATCCACACAACACGGAAACATTTATGTCATTCTTGGGTTTGTTTGGGAAATGACAAGGTGGTTTTTGAAAAGTGAAACGATTATTAATCGTGTTTTGTCTGTTGTATTGTGATGTCACTTTCTTAACTCAGAAGTGATCGTTTTCCTTCGGTTGCTCTGGTAGAAAAAAAAAAGAGGAAGCAGTTTATGAATCTTCTGACATGGTTCTTTTGGTTAAACATTATCTCTGCACTCAGCTCTTTTATCTGACAGATGGGCCTTCAGGGAGGAATGAATGGCCCTTCATGCCTTCAGTAATGCTGCCTTTGACCCAGCTTTAACCCTCTGCAGTCTCACAGGAAACTTCCCCATTAATTACGTTAACTTTATGGTATATCAATCAGGGACTCCTGGTCCATCACTACATCATCCTCGCAGAAATAAATACATGTTAAAAAGTTAAAGAAATCTGATTAAGAAATCATTCCAGGAGGAAGTAATGCCTCATCTTTATTTTATGCACATGTCTGTTTGAAAGGTTTGCTCTTGTTGAACCTCAAGAGTGCAGATTGATTAAAATAAACTGTTGTTGTTTTTAGCTGTGAGACCTCAATGCTTTATGTCTTTCAGGTTTAACTTTAAACAGGAACAAAATAGATTAAATCTTGATGCAGCAAAGATGATTTTTGCAACAGATTTTTTTTTTTTAGGAAGAGAGAAGAGCCACAAATTCTCAAAACCACAATTATAGCTCCTGTAAATGTGCTGTAGAAAAATGTTGATTTCCCATGTAATAAATTCACATCAATGCATTGTTTAAACAATACCCAAATTATAAATTATGGAAAGAAAGACATTAAATTTGGATTTATTATGAAAAATGAAAAACGTGATGTTTTATTGTATGTGGTGGCACATATTTAGGCGTCTGAGGTTGTTGCCAAGTTTAAAACTTAAAAAAGCAACCCTCTCATTTGGTTCCTCTAGGTTTAAAAACATCACTTTCAGTAAAGCGAGATGTTCAGGGGCTAAATTTGTCACTTCTCTAATTTAGAGGAAAATCCAGGCTCTTTCTTCAGACTCCTTTTGGCTGTAAATTCACATTATTAATAACAAAATGACTGGCTGGTATTTTACTCAGCATTTGCATCTGCAGTGCAATTTTTTGTCACTCTTAAGCAATTAAATGCATGATTTGAAAGAAGATTGTGCTACAAAATGAATTATCAACTATTCGAGGGTTTGCTGTGTGTCTTTTAAGGATTAAAGTTGGGGTATTTTACATGTTTTTAACATAGAGTATAAAGCGGTGTGAAGTTGAGTGTTTCACTGTGTTCCTTTTATTCATCTTCAAAGATAAGATTTCAAAACAAAATGTAAGAGGGATTTGGTGCTGGATTCTGTTGTATTGTGTTCAAAGCATGTGACAGACCTCAGAGAACAGCTGACATGCTCTGATTTAAGTTACTAAACAGAATCAAATTCCTAAATACAGGTAAATACATTCAATTCCATATACAGTTCTTAAGAATTTCTAGAGATTTTGTAATTTTACCAAGGATTTTTTTATATAGGATTATTGTGAGCAGTTTTATGACTTTTACTTAAATACATTTCATTTGGTATTTTTACTTCACGTATATTATAGACCTCTGCTGTTTCTGTACAAAGTTAACCTAAAGTTAATCTACTATAAAATTTACATTTTTATATCAAATTATATATATAATTTTAACTAATTTAGTACTTATTCCACCACCACATTTTTTTCTATCACTTCCAGACAAGCTATGATTCTATGCACTTTGAAAAATACTATTTTTAAATAATGCAAATGATCTTAAGGGTAAATGGCACCTTTTTATTTATTTTGGTATCATTTATTAACAGAAAGATGCATTTCAGCACAGGGAGCTTTTTTACTAAATGCCTCAAACCCTGGTCTGAGAACACCGTAATGCCTCTTATCAGCACGTCTGAACCTTTTAGCTTCAGCATCTCCCTCCTGAAGAATATTCCCAGGTGAATGTGAGCTCTCGTTGTAGGAATGAACTGTAATGGTCTTTTTATTAAATGGAGCAGCACAGTGTACTATCTGGTGCTGCAGAGAAGCTTAGCTATCCTAAATTACATTTTCACTCTTGAAATGCTAAGGAATGAGATTTGGATTTAGACAACAGGCTGAATGTGTGTTTTTATGTAATTGTACAAAGCTTTCTGTGTCCATCCTGCGCTGTGTATTATAAACATTTCACTTATCACATTTAGACAAGATATTATATCACACTTATTCAGACAGTGCTGAGGTTTCGTTTAGCCTAGCAACACCATGCAGACTACAGGCTCACGTGACTCTTGTAAACTGGACAAAAAAACTGTTTTTACTGGATCAGTAAAGATGCAGGATTGTACAAAAATGCAGCGAGCACAGGCCTTTAGGGCATGTGATCATCCCTGTGTCATGTGGCAATATTGCATGATTTGTCTAAAATAAGTCTAAAAAGCAAAAATATCTTGAGCTTTGTGTAACAAAGCTGTCATAACTTTTTAGATCAATCATAAAGAGAGAGATGGAGTAAGTGTTCAACCCTTGATCCACACACTGCATCTCAAATCTTAAAGGGCAACATCTAAGTGACATTTTCATAAAACTATTTTAGATATTTTAGTCAAATTTCTGAAAATTGTGACAATTTAGCTGAAATAAAATAGAAATACTTGAAGTAGGGGCTTGACAGAAAATGGTCTTGCGATGGACTTGCGACCTGTCCAGGTTGTACTCCACCCTTTGCACTGTGACTGCTGGATATGGGCACCTGTGACCCTGAAAGGAAGAAGTGGGTAAAATTTAATGGATGGCGATTGATTCTGACAACAGAAGCATTAAATATGATATTAAAAAACCTGTTATAAATTAACTTTGTGTCTTTTTTCAACAAAAGAAACAACAAAGAGACAACAAAAAGATTTGTTAGCTACACTTGCTGCTCCAGTCCTTTAGCTGAAACCAGGTCACAGAAAAACTTTGGCTTTGCCGCTTTTCCTTTTGCTGGATTTGAACATCCTTTGGTCTATCCTCGCCCAACGGGTGAGAAATTAAATAATCCACCTCATTTTTGGTAATCTTGTTTGCCATCACCTATCAGTCTATGCCAAACCCCACCCACATAAGCTCACACTCTGCTTGAGGCACAATATTGTACGTTAACCATTATTGGCTAAAACCTTGGGCTGACCCTGCATGGATAAACAAAATTTGCCCCAATGAGCAGCAAACTGAGGGGGCATGACAAGACTGTCAATCATTTTGTACCAACAAACAGGGCTGGGAATATGTAGTTTGGAACAATGCAATATATATTAATTTGTGCTTATTAAGTGAATTTGAGTATTTTTATTTTTAACACCAGGAACTGCTTACCCCTTATACCTGTCGTCCTTTTGTATAGTAGTTTAAGGTGGCATTTGGGTGGCAAGATTTTTTTTTTTACCAGGGGCAGCTGCCCCTTCATGCCCTCTTTAGAGTCGCCACTCTCTGTGAATTCCTCCTAAATAAATATCTTATATTTTATTTTTGGCACGTTTCAGTGTTGGGGATTTTGCGCACGATAAGGGTTAAAAAGTTTCGTTCCTTGGACCCACATTCTGATGATATCGCTTAGTCACCGCCGTTAACCGGGAGAAGCAGCGCCTCCCTGAGTCCTCACTGATTGGTTGCGGGGCTCGCCTTCCCACAGCCCGTCTTCAGCCCAGCAGGGCGGGGCTGCGCTCTCTCCACGAAACTGAATTGAGCTACAACCGGGCCGGGCGGCAGAAGGCAGAACTTAACCCTGTCCTGTCGCTCCATGGAGCAGCGTGGAAATGCTCTGGCCGCGTAGGAGAGGAGCACCGGAGCGGACAGCGGCCGTGTTTCTGTCCCATCCTCCTCCGGTTCTGGTTCGGATCGGGATTTAGCCGTTTGGACCCCCCCAAAACCCATCCGCGGTGGTGGGAAGAAGAGAAAACGCGTTTCTGTCACCGGTGCGCCGCAGTTAAAGATGATGTGACCAAACCAGAGATCTTGCTGCCCGTGGCGGAGGAGGAAAAAAGAAGAAGAAACGGAACAACTACATATAAAATAATAATAATAATAATAATCACCACTCCTGGAGATTAACTGAGCTGCTCGTTCTAAGGGTAAGTTCATCTCGACTGTCTCCTGTGTGGTCGCTCATACGGAAGAGGCGCCCTGAGCGCGTCGTGATCACGGGGGGAACGAGCTGTAAGAGTCGAATGAATTACCGGCCAATTAGGCGGTCAGCACGGGAATCTGTGGGGTTCAGGTGGCAGCAGTGAGGACACGGAGTTCCGAGGCATTTGTCTGTTTGCAGAGGAGTTGTCATCGTCTGAGCGGACCTATTAAAGTGCCCACGCGCCTTATAATAATTAGGTCCACCTCAAGGCCTATAATGTCTATTAAAGTGTCAAATGAACAGAGGAGCCAGTGGAGTTATAAAGGTGTAAAATGTGACACATGGTTTTTAAATTACGTTCTTTTTAACTCAAATTTGGCAAAAATGAGATGTTGCTCTCATTTTTACCCCATTGTCTGATAGCCTTCCAAAATGATTCAGATGAAAAAGTTGTAGCTTCAATCTGGGATTGATTGTGGGAAGAAAAAAGAAAGGAAGGAAAGAAAAAAGACAGAATAACTGTGTTCACCACACAACACATCATTTACAGTTTCAGTATGACCTCACTTATCTTTGTCATTTCTCCTCCCACTCTTTTTTTTGGTCAGCAGCATCTTTCTCATGAAGTGAGTCAGCTAATATCAGCATCACAGATCTCTTTTTTGTGCTCATCTAAACGACAAAATAGTCAAGTTACATATTTATTGACATTTAAATACACAAAAGAAAGAACAATGCTGAACTGCTTTGTTTGCTTTTAATAAAATGTACAGAAAATAATCATTGGATGTGTATCTAAAACTGATTAACTTTAAGAATCAGATTTATTCAAGATGGCTTCCACAGCCAGCTGACCTTAATAAGTACAAAAATGGCTATAACTCAGTCAATTTTACAGATAATGCTCTAAAATTTGGTGTGCTAGTAGACGGGTCCAAAACACATTATTTTAAACACTGACAGTCTGTGCAAAGTTCCTGTTTAAAAAATTATCATTAACTGCTATTGCCCAACGTTGTATCTGTTTTAGAATTGGATAGATTTTTAATGAAACTTTGAAGAAACAAATGTGTATTGTACCTCTACAACTAATTAACTTTAGAGATCAGCACAACTGAAGATGCCCATCACAGCTAATTAACATCTGCAAATACAAAAACGACTATAACTCAGTCAGTTTTATAGATATTAAGTTAAAAGTTGATGTGGTAGTAGCTGAGATTCCCAACACAAACTGTGTGACATATTTCAATATTGCATAAGAATGTGCATAATGTTATTTTAAGCTACAAATCTAGCATTTCTCAAAACAAGATGATCCTAGGCCTTTAATATATTTACTTATTGATTTTCATTAGGACTGAGACATTTTGTTTTGCACTAATACTGTGACAAACTGACTCATGGCAAGAAATCACAACATCCTACTCTCTCATAGGCCACCTGATTGTCTAAAATGGACTCAGCAGAGGTTACGTGTTCCAGGAAGCCAACATATTAACAAACGGCAATCTTGTTGACAAGTTAAAAGCATCACTGTCCTACAATACCTGGGCAGACTGAAGTGAAACTGTAGACGTACTGTATTGGAAACTGCTGACTTATTTTGGCAAACAGAACACAGGAGCACATGGCCCGGTTTGTGTGCCCAGTGTTCCTGAAACATTATCACATAGAGGGATCATAGCTTGGGGTGATGTAATCGCACCAATAAAGCCAGTCTCCGATGTGTGATAGTGGCACTCATGCTCATTTTCTGTATCTGCTCCAACTGGACCCCGGAGAGAGTATTCCCACAGTGCACGCTTAATGTTTGGATGCATTTATAATGTCCCGATACATGGAAGGAGTCAAGAGTTCGGTTCATCATCCAGGCTAAACTTTATTGACAAGCTGGTATGTGAGCTTTTCAGAGGGCTGTAGACCGGGCCACACTGTAGTCATGCCTCCTGCGTGACTCGTCTGTCTGTCAGTCTGGCCAAGTGCACAGTCCTACAAATTCCTCTCGGTGTTGCCATCAAACTAGCGACAGTGCAGGATTTCATGCTCGGAGCTGTCAACTTTGTTGCCCTTCATTCAAAACCAGCCACCGTTATGAAAAAAGCAAGTCCTGCGCATTATTTAGTTCGCAGCTGTGACGCTTGATTAGGTTTTTCAGTCGGACTGCAAAGCAAATATGAAGTGAACTGTAAGCCTTCGGAGACCTGTTCCCAAACTTGGGCATACCCTCTCAGATTCTTGGTCGTTTTGTTCAGTCCGCCTGGTTTTTCTGAGTTCACAGTAAATGAGCGTCTCTGGGCTTGAGCAGTTCCATGTGTGCAGAGCACATGACTCTCTGTGTTACTTCAGGCTGTTTTACCCCAAAACACATCTGTACCACGGGTTGAAAACTTGCTTGCTTGAAACGTTATTTTAGTTGGCAATCTGAAGCTTAAATTTATTTCTGCCCAGCTGAAATTGATTCTTAGCATTCGCTTTAAGAATACATGGATAGCACATGACATCAGTGGATATTTTATTTAATATAACAAGTGTTTACTATCATTGACATGAGTTTGTACATTTGCCGAGTTCTTTAATAATGAATAGTATTTCCAAATGTATGCAATTTGTTATAATTTAAGTGCTTTTTATTTGTCTTATGTTTAAATTGTGCTAAACATAATGGGATGCTGGTTAGTGTCTGTTAGTAAAATATGCAAACCATTGGATGTATTTTAATGCAACATTCAGGTTTTCTATAAACGATGGTTTGAACATGTGATTGGGGGCCTTTTTTTTTTACCCTGGACTAAAGCCACACAGAGGGCAGCATGGTGACTCAGTTGCTGTTGCCTCCCAGCAAGAAGGTTGCCGGATCGAAAACTTGCCTGGGGAGTTTTCTGAGTAAAATTTGCATGTTCTCTCCATGCATGTATGGGTTTTTTCTGGGTACTCTAGTTTCCTCCCACAGATCAAAAACATGACCATTAGGCTAATTGGTATCTCTAAATTGTCTCTAGGTGTGCGTGAGAGAGTGAACGGTTGTTTGTCTCTATGTGGCCCTATGATGGTGATCTGTCTAGGGTGTACCCCACCTATCGCTCAATGACTGGTGGATATGGGCACCAGTGACCCCTCATGACCCTGAATGGAAGAAGCAAGTAAAGATAATGGATGAAGCCACAGAGAGGCTCAGAGTGAGATGGCGGCTTTAGATCTGACAATAAACATTAAACTGAGAGTCTTATTGGTTTTCTGCGTAATATTCTGGCTACCAGAATTATTCATTACATAATTATTCAGTATTGACAAATAATTACACTTTGGAGTCAGCCTAATTTAAATTGGTTCGTACAGCTTATTGGCATTAGCCACCACAAAAATGGCCATCATTTTGCCATTTGAACAGGGATTGAGCCAATACCTGGTGTGGTAGTAGCTGAGAGTCATCCTCAACACATACTTCAAGTGTTAGTATTGCATGAGATCATACATTTAGTTCTGAGTAGGGATGTAATAATTTACTCAAGCCTCAATTTATCAACTTTAAGTTCATGATTACAATTATTTTAGATTATTTCTTCACCAAAATGAATTGTAGCCATTTTATAACCAAATATGTTTCTTTTATTTTACCATCAGCACGTTTTTCCTAGTATGAAACTGTAACTGTAGTCTATAAAATGTCATCACAAATCCTATTGTGAACAAAAGTTATCAAGTATCAAACTGATTTTATCTTAAAGTCATAACATACTGTTATACAATAACAATGAAATTGATTAATATATTTTTATGAATCAGATTCATATTGCAAGCAGTTCAATTATTAATCAATTTCGATTCATTGTTACAGCCCTAGTTCTGGGTATTGGAGGAAAGGTTCTGTTTTGTACTTTATTTTTAGAGATATAAACATTCCAGTAGTGATTGATTGATTGATAAAATTGATCAAAACTGTAAAAGATTAATTATTCCATTTGCTCTGTACAGCTGAATACCAAATTCAAACCAGACTATCATTCATTTGTAATTTCTGCTGGCATCTGCTCATTTTTTAAATGGCTACAGTTAATATTTGTCTTCGGGGTGGACTTGCTAACGCATGGCACGGCGATACTACCTGGAGCAGTCAGACATGCAAACCAACTAGTTCCTCCACTTGAGAAACAATGCACAGTGCATTCCTGCTAGGTAGATTAGTTACGACTGATCCTGACAATTGTGCTCCAACAGACACGTCAGGCATGTCTGATGGGAAGAAAGCCCAACGGCAGCGTTTGATCGAGCTCTTGCTGCTTCTCGTTCGGCTTGGTTGACTTTGATGTGGTTACTGTTTTGACTAAGCTGTCAAAAAAAAAGAAAAGAACCGAGCTTTCTTTTTTAATGCATGTCAAAAAATTGAAGGGTTTGTAGGGAAAAAATAGAATTTGGGTTGTGTCTCCTGTGTCTGTTGTGCATTTTGAAATAATGAATGTGAGCAGATTCTTTTAAATTTGTTAGTAAAATATGGAAAACACCAAAACATGCAGTATGTTGGTTGATGCAAATTTCAACCAGGTGTTTACAGTTTGAAAATACAGTAGCAGGAAATTGCATGAAGTTCTGTGTTGCGTTCAGTTGTACCGATTCTGTGACACCTTTACGGTTGCGGGATGCAGAGGTGGCTATGACGATGAAGACCCTTGTGATGTAATGCTGTAATGCAGCCGCCGAGCTATTTCAGGTCTACCTCTAAGCCTCCAAGGCTTCCATCTGCCAGCGTGCCACCCAGCCTTTCCCTCAGTCAGCACCTCATCTGTCATGAACCAGAGAGCCATACATGAACCACCGTTCACACAATGCACTGGAAACCTTTAATGTGCAGGTTTTAAAAGAACATTGTAGATGGAAAATTCATGCTGCCGTGAAAAGAATTGGTACTTAGCTGAAGCCAACATCTAGCTGTATAGATGGACACATCTAATTTGTGACAGGTTGTGCTCTCATTGGGTCTCATGCAAGAACCGTTCGTATGAACAGATTTGTTCTTAAGTTGTGCGTACAAGGGATTTAGGAGAATTTGTGGCATTTACCAATTTTTTCGTATTCTATTTTTTTCAGATACAGACAAAATTCACGTGTGGTCCAGACCTGTGGTATATTTTACATGCAGTCAGTCGGCTGTTATCCAGGCAGATTTTCTTCATTAACTTTATATTTCATTATTTTTAAGATATTTCAAGTTGAAAACAAATCACACTCCATAATTATGTTAACAATAGGCTTTTCTGTTTGAATTGTAATTAAATTTTAAATGTAACTAATGACAAATTTGTTAGATTAAATTTAATTGGTTATTAATGCTGTTGTATGACATTACATTAAAAATATGAAGATCTCAAACTACAAACCAACTTAAATTATACATTAATTGAAGTTTGGAGACATTTTAAAATGCTGTTTTTTAGAACTGCATCTGACACTTGTGACGGTCGGGAGGGGGGAGAATAAATGAAAACTATGTAACACAGTTGTTTACACTTGCATTAAAAATATTTGACCAAAGGAAAACCGGTGCAGGACTTAATGAATATGATTATATGATTTAGATTTTTATTTCTTTGACTGTACGACCCACAGGAGACACAATATGAACAGCAGTCGTCATTCATTCCTCGGCTAACAGATCCTTTAATTCCACAGCTGACTCTGCTAAAAATGACATTTCTTTCTGGGTCTCTGAGAGCAGAACTTTAATCTCCGAACTTGTAGCGTTCTTCTTTTTACTTTGTGATGTCATTTATGAATGGACACTTCCTGGTATGTGGGGCAGGAAATGTATAGCCTTATATGGCAT
>JARVGW010000194.1:13737593-13754235 GCA_031762495.1 Anablepsoides rubrolineatus
TGTTCGTACGAACCCTTCATACGAACAAAAGTAAGAGAAATTTAGGATAAGAATATGAACATGTTCTTGCATGAGGCTCAATGACTTGGTGTGTGAGAGTTTTGAACTTGGGGGTAAAACTCATTTCAAGAGCTGTGGGAATACACTGTTTATTTCCCCAGATGGCCAGAGTTCTGGCGTAGACATTCAGCATTGCTTTGTGAACTTTGATCTTCTATTTGAGTTTGAAGATCACTTTAAGGCAACGTGACCAAGTTAAAGAGGTGAAGCTTGCTCCTCTAAGAAAGTCAAGCAAAGCTGCTACTGTTTCAGCGATTGTCTTATTTGACACGATTGGCCCCTCTTGACAGTTGCTTCACAATGACATCCTCTCTTTTCAGGGATTTTGTCCATTGATTGTCCACAATTTTCCAAAACCATGCATGGACATTACAACTCGCTGTCATCACCTCGCTCTTTCAAATTACATTCCAACCCTCTCTTCTGGTTTTTGCAGGAACGATAACTGCGGTGGCATTTCGCCATCCAATCAAAACGTTTGTTTCATGCATGCTTTGTAATGTGCAAAAGGAGTATTGTTATGAGAAATCAGTGCAGTTGTCTCATTAGATATGGGCCTTTTTTGCTTTTCTTCAAGACTACTTTGCTCTGGCGGCCATCTTGAATGGGATTTATTTACCAAATCGAATCAGTTGTAGTTCATTTAATGATTACTTTCATTCATTCAAATTTATGCAATTATTCATGAGATATTTTGTTAATAATACAGACAATTATTAGCTCTGCCTTTGCTTTTCAATTCAGAACATATTTTATTTTTCTGGTTGTTGCTTCCAGTAAAAGTGAGTGTCTAGAATCCCTTATTGTTAGTCCAGAAGGCCAGTTTGAAGCAACATACTACCTCAGGTTTGATACAGCAGCAGCGTGAGGGCTGTTTTAAATAGGATAGCCCTCCCTTTTGGAAACACTCCCCCACCACCCCCTGCTTTTCTCCCAGCCCTCTATCTTTGGAACAGTCAGTTGCCATACCCAGAGGCTCTGGATCCTCTTTGTGTACCAGACTGCTCAACTTAAAAGTTGACTGTTCTTTGAATAGAAGTTCAAACACAGTTAAAAATGGAGAGTTTCATCAGTCCCATTGACGTCCAACAAACTCATTCCAGCTGTTTTCCCAGCAATAAAGGGTGTGTTTTGGGCTCTTGTGAATTTTCTTTTTTCCTTTTTTTTTTTAGCAGAAGCAGATCTAGTCTCATTACTTTTCACTTAAACTTATATCCAGAAAAAAAGCTCTGTTTGGGAATCACCAAAATGTGCTTGAGGTGCATTTTCTTCCCCCCGTGTGTTTTATACAAGTATGTTGGAATGTTTTTATTGTAGCCATCAGAGGAAGTGTTGTGGCACCCAGCCAAACACAATCTACACAGATGAATGCACCTCACCCTCCACTTCTCAGCTTGCTTTGTCTCCAACCACTCTGCTTCCTAACTTGGCCAAGTTTTCCCTACGTGTGCCAGCTGAAGGAGCTCGTAATCCTGTGAGCCAGAGAAAACGAAATAAATCCTGTCGTTTATGGGGCACTAACGATCACACCCAGTTATTGCAAATCAATGTCTTTGGAAGCTCGTTGTGGAGCATGCTCTCAGGAAAAAAAAAAAGGCACAAACTAATTTGGCACTTTATAAATCAAACATAAATAATTCCTGCAATGTTTTACAAACCAAATCCAAAAAACAAGGTTTCTTTTTTATAAGGACGTCCCACTTCTGTTGGATGAGGAAGTTCAGTTGACGTTAATTCACTATTTTTAGAATTATGACGGAGTCTATACTTGGGCAGTTTTTTTTTTTCACTTTACTCATTGTGCCTGCTCAACAACATTTAATGCTTGTTTGTTAAGGATTTCAAGCCATACACATTGCATAGAAGTGTTCCTACATGTGTGCACTTTGGCCTTAGGGAAAAATTTACTCCAGTTCCTTGGAAAAAGAGAGTGTGTGTGATTATTTTTTCTCTTCTGTTACATCAGTTTTGAGTAGACCTTCCTTGTGCTGGGATTGTGACTGTCCCAATGGACCTGCCCCTGTCTTCCTTGTTTTCCTGTCCTTTTGTCAGAAGTTTTTTCACAGATCTCTGGTGTATGGCTTCAGTCTTCCTCCTTCCTCAGTGTTTTAGACAGTCTCAGAGATATCCTCGGTTTTGGACCTCATGTTTGAAGCTGAGAAATGACTGCTTCCGGTGCAATAGATGACACACTGAATGAAATATTTGACAAACCACTGCTTGGAAATATTTGTCAGTTTTTTTCACCAAACACCTTCACCCAGGTAAACCAGACTTTTCGTAGAGTTGGTTTGTTAAAAAATAATGGTTAGAATAAAGATAATTGTATGGATTTGAGGGTATACTTACTCTTTCATGCATGACACTATCCCATCATTGTCAATTTGCTTGTTTAGGTCTGATACTCAATATGAGATGCTTCAATACAAGTTGCCATAATAGTGCGTGGAAAGGCTCCTTTTTTTTCTGAGATAGTAGTTCTAAAATCTTTGAGAACCAAACTGTGCTTGTATGTTGTCTTTTATTTTAACAAACACCAGATCCCACCTCCCATTTTCCTCCACCATTTATTCTCAAATTAAAGTTCAAGTTCTCTGCCAAAATGTTTCATGACATTTGCTTTGCTGTCAGAACATTTGTTTGTCCTGAAAATGTCTTGGGCTACATCAGAGCCACAGCGCGTAGTCAAGTCTGTTCATTTTTCCTATAACTGTCTAAGCAGAGTGGTTGTTTTGCATGTGATGCATTGAATATTGACTTATCTGTCGCTGAAATCATGCCCCGCCATGACAAAAACTTTGCAAGACCTAATTTAATGATAGCTTGGTGCTTCTCTTGCTTTTCTTTCACCCACGTAATTCCCTGAACAGCAGATAAGAGATACAAGAGCTTATTAAACCTATCTGTTGAATGTGGAAGAGGAATGATTTTCCTTCCTTCTAATCCGGGGGCGTGGGGCAAAGATTAAACAGGTCTTGGCTGCTGTTGTTGCTGTAAAAAAATAAAATAGAATCGTCCTACCTGCAGAGAAATTTCACTGAACCCCGTTCTCTGCTCCCCTTTTTTTTTAAACTCCCTCACAACATCGTTTGACTTTGAAAAGTTTTGAGTCATTTGGGATGAAGCATCATCTCTGCTGCTTCCGTCCATGCTAATGTGGCTAATTCCCATTCTTTCTCTGCTACAGGCCACACTTCATCAGCTCTTTTAAATAGACCGCTTGAATGTTAAACTGAACGCTCCTGTCGGTTTTTTTTCAAGCGGGGATTAAACGGCCGGGGCGGCCCAAGTGAAGGCCTGATATTGCTGCACAGCGGTCACGTAGACCCTATCATGGCCGAGGATGGGATGTGTATGTTTACACGCGCCGTGTGGATGTGTTCCTGTTCTTGTGAGCAAATGCGTGTTGTTTCCGTGGTTGTGATGACCGGACGCAGAGAATGCACCCGGTCTGCAGCGTGTTTCCTGCCTTCATTTACACATCGCCCCACCTCTGCTCTGCATTTCCTTCCTTCCAGGGCTCCCCAGTAAAACAAGCAGTAACTTGACCTATTCATGCTGGTGGTCTCCCACAGAGGATGTGACGTGGTCTGATGGGGGGGCATTTGTAAGCTATTTTTATTCCAGTTGATTGATTAGAAGAGAGTAGCTCTGTTTGTATTTTAAAGACTTGATAGCAGTGTTTTTCCTTGCACACACCTGTATTTTGTTTCTGCAAAGGCTTAATTAAACAAACTTGTCCCGTGCCTCATCCTGAGGAGTTTTCTCAACAGGGAATGTGCTTAGCCTGCCATTCTCATTGACGGTGGAATTAAAACTTGAATATGCTCTTTTTTTTTAATTTTAAATACGATCAGGCTGCACAATGACCCTTGTTCAGCCTAGTCCACACCAACCAGAACAATGAAGCCTATTGTAGGCTTGATTCAGGCTGATATCATGCTGGAAACTATTTAGATGAGGATCACATGTTGTCAAGGCATGATCTTTTAAAGCTTCTCCTCTTACTCATTTAACAAGAAAATGTCCAACCTTTTATAGACAATAAGATGCTTGTAGTCTCATGGACACATTTTGAAGAACTGAGATTTGCAATAAATGGGACTTTCATCCCTTCGCTGTTCAAAACAGCTGATTTGTCAATTTAATCCAGCAAACTCAATTCAAGATGACTTCCAGCGCTAATGGACCCTAAACAACACAAAAGTGGTTATACCTCAGTGATTTGAACACATATTGAGGTAACATTTGACATGATAGCAGGTGATAGTTATTCACAACATGTATTCCAGGCACAAACGAACCATGTGAATTATTGCATTAGATTGCACATAATAGTATTTTTTCAAGGTTTGACCAGAGGTTACAACTTCATTATTTGTCAACATAAGATGATTTTGGCTTAAAACCCTAACATGAAAAGTGAAAGCGAAATGCATTCCTTCAAAGATTTGTAGACTTTTAATGTCTCTGTCAAATAAAGAAGCGTGGCAGTAATATGCTTTTATAGATGAGAGGAGGAGTTTTTATCAGTTTTATGAAGTTGTAAAATTGTAAAACTGTTTTAAAAAGAAGTTGAATGTGATTTACATTCCAATGTAATTTGAAAAAATAGGAAATGATCTCATGTTTGTTTTGTGAAGTCTAATTATTTGACATTCCTTTGACCTTATGAGCTGAATAAATGATGAAATAATAAACTGGACATTCCTCTCCCTATGGACAGTTGAGGTCTTTGACAGTATCACACTCTCATCATATTTCATTAAGTGCTCTCCGTACATAATTTGTTCCTATTGGCTTTGTGATAAAGTGTGAAGTTATGCGGCAAGTGTTAGCAGCTGCTTGCAGGCTACAGTTGGAGATTTGGTAAGTTGATGGAAAGCTTCTATAGTAAACAAATAAGTTCCACTTTTAGCAGCCGGCATGCAAGTCTAAAACGAACCACTTATCAAGCACTTCCACCCAGACTGTTTCTCCATGAACCGATCCAGCTGGGTGGTACCAGATCAGAATGAAACGCTCTCTAAAAGTGCACACGACCATTTTGCTGTTGTAACGAACCGTATCTTGACCGGTGTGGTGTATATATAGCCCGTGGTGAGGGAGTCATTGCTGTCATCTGCTTCCTGAAGATTAGGGACACAAACACTTCTCCGCAACAAGACATTATACAGATTACCCAGTGAGCCCAACTTTTCCATTAATATTCTTTGCTATCTCGTGAAGTGAGCCGAAACAGGCTTCTTGTTATGGAAAAAAATGGTTGCCTTTGCTTAAATGCCATTTGCTACCTGTATGTAGCTCCAGTAGGATGGGAGTTGTAAATAATTTACCTGTGCAGAATGATTAAATTATTTATAAGCAGAATTAGCTGTACATGTAAAAATGTCTTCTTAACAGAAAAAAAGAAACTTGTACTCAAGCAAAGTTCAAGGAGAGCTTGGGGATATCTGTTGGTAAACATATTGAAGTAATTACACTGTCTATCTGGGTTTCTGTGTGGTGCCACATACCTTGCCACTCCTTCATATTGATTTCCTGTGCAGGATATTACTGCGCAGAGAAAGGCTGGGGCTTGTGCTGATAAAATAATAGAGGCCGGTTTTGTAGCTCCTGTTTTCGCCTGGCAGTGTGCGAAGCAGAGAAAAGGAAGGGGTGCACGCTGTGCGATGGCAAATACAGATGGCGTTCATTTCTTTCATGGAGATCAGCAAACACGTCTACTTCCATAATGCTGCTTTAAATACAGCCTTTGAGAGGTGTAGTTTTATTTTTGTCTGAGAACAGCTCACCACACTGATATAATGCATGAGGATTTTTTTTTATGGTGGGTTCACTTTCATCTAAATGTGCATTTGCTTCTCAGTTCTATAAATAAACCTCCTGCATGCAGACTGCTGTTAAGATGCCATTTATACTTTTATAACCTATTTATATTTTTGGCTTGTAGTAAACAGTTATGATTGTGAGGCAGCCTGGTACTGGACTGGATTCAAGTTTGTCACTCAACACTGAAACGATCGCCACCTATATGGTTACTTTTGCATTGTTAAAATAATCAAGACCAAGGGCTCCGAGCCTGAGCTGCAGATCTGTGGAAAACAGCCATGGGAAAAATCCATAAGCTGCTCCACCCTTTCTTGGTCGAGCGTGCTTTCAGTCCCCACCATCCACATCTCCGGTCCCAGCAGCTTCGCCCCGTCCGTCCACCCTGCATGCCCCTCAGTTAGCTGTGACATTTGATCTCGGGGTCAGCTGCGATGGATATTTCTGCTGTCTCTGTGTATTTTTTTGAATGTTGTAAGGGCTGGTTTGGTGTGACAGCCTGTCACATGTCACAAGGGTCAGTTTAGATGTCGGCGCTCAGTTTCACTTCAGTTTGTGGCTCATGGCTGTGTTTTGCAGCATTACTTTGATCTGTGACAGAATGAGAGAGGGTAGGCGTATTTTCAGACGTACTTTTCATGTTGAAATGTCTCATATTCAGTTAAGTAAAGTAATTATTAAAGAGGTGAAAGAGCGGTAAGCTTAATATTTTTCCTGTAGTTATACAGTATCATAATTAGAATTTTATGTGCAAATCAGCAAAAAATACGGATGAAAGTTTCTGGTATTGCTTCTGCATTTTAACACATTTAACTTTTAGTGCTCGCCTCTGCCCACAGTTTCTGTTCCACTTACTGAAATAAAATATCTGGAGCTTTGTAGATTTGTCAGTTTTTTTTTTTACTGCTGTTGGAAAAACAAGGTGCTATAAAAAGATGAAAAGCTTTCTGCTGCCGCTAATCTGCAGATACTACACATGCAGGTAGTGTTGGAGTGATTTACCTCCACCTATTCGTTTATAAGATGTAATGAAAAGTTTCTTTTTTTATTGCATAAAGAAACAAAATAACTATAGATGTGCAGTCTTTTTTTACAGTTTGACTTGTAAAATAAAAACTTGGGAACACAGTTTCCCTCCATTGTTTTCACTGTTAAGCCTTGGAGTGCAGCATGAAAGACAACAGAACATTTATGATGAATGACTAACTATGAAAGTATGTGGACAACTTACGGTGGCCTGTTTGTGCCATTTAGGTGTTGCGTCTTAATCTGTTTGTCAGTCTTGAACATGCTATTTCATAATGGTTAAAACAGTGTTGGTGTGTAGGTGCCAAGGAGGGATAAAGAAATGGCAGCAACACATGAAAACAGAAAATAAAAAGAGGAACAGGGACCTAAGGCCACTGCATCTATAAAAAATTAAGGTCTACTTACTTCTCACTAATAGGTCATCCATCCAGTGTTTGCATACTAAACAGGCGCTCTTTCTTTCATTCTTTCCCCTGCCCACCTTGGCCCAACAGTCGCCACTGCAGGCAAGCAGAGTCCTACTTGGCCGAGCCACCATGAGCTCTGTCAACCTTGATGATGCAGCTCTCTCAGCAAGCGTGGCTGGCTGCACAGAGCCTGCCTCTGGTGGAGTAACACACAGCGCCCAGCAACCAGCCAGTGCCTGCTTATAACAGCTTGGCGACATGTGGTTTCCAGCTCTGCCGTTTTAGCTCAGATCTGTTGCAGCTGGAGATGTTGTGGAATGTAGATACGGCACACACTCAGGTTATAAAGTGTCATGATGGAGAAGATTTGAAAAATGTAGGGATATTTCTCAAGACTAAGTCAGAATTTGTTCTTTTTAAATTTGCTCTGGAAAAAGAAATGACTTTGGAGCTCAGTCTTCACCAGCACTAACTTTCCATTGTGTTAAATGTTACACTTTGGGCTCTGTTTACAAAAGGCCCCATCACACTATAACATTTTAGACTTATGCCAACTTGGGACAGTTTTGCTATGACAATTTTACTCATATTGGTTATACGTTAAATCTAATTGTTAGCATTACAGTATGTATAGTTTCAAAAGAGGCTTCCAGTAAACCTTTTTTAAATTCTATCTTTGCATGTTGGGCTAAATCAGGACTATTCAACTGGTGGGCTGGGATTTGGCCCACGGGCCGCATAGTGACCAAAATCTGGCCCTTCAATTGGTTCATTCATTCCTTAAGCCCAAACCCCTGGTTTTCTACTTCAATTACTCTAATTTCTTTTAGTTAAACATAAACATTTGGTATCTAAAGAAACATCAGAATCTTGGCTACAAGCTGGTAAAAACAATTCAATGAACATTAAGGCTAAACAGAGCTCTGAAGTGTGGGATCGTTTTAAGAAAATGAAAGAGAAACCTGTGCAATGCAATATCTGCAAGGCAGAACTTGCCTTCCATGGCAGTTATTTTTAGTTAGCATATAGCTAAAATCTAACCATGGTTATATAATAGCAGCTGCATTCTGGCGCGATAAGCTGTATGTTTTATATTCAATTAACGTATGATCCGATTAGTCGACTAATCAAGAAAAATAATCTGTGATAAGTCAACTATAAAAATAATCCTTTGTGGCAGCCCTAATGAACACCCAAGGCAGTTAAAACTACAAGCAGTGGAAGATAAAACTATGAAAGTGAAAATAAAATTGGTTTAAAATCAGAGATGTCAAAATATTTGTGGTAAATAAGATTAATGTGGTAAATAATGTGTTATTTTAGTTTTTGTTGTTTTATTATGACTACTTTTATTACACAGGGTTCTGTATGTTGTATTCATGATTAAATGCAGCAAAATAAACTATTTCAAAGGTGACAGATCTTTGTAAAACTTGGTTTAATTACAGAATGACTTTAATTGCTGGATGTTCGGCCCCTCAGCTATCAATGCTTTTGAGCTTTTTATAATGTTATAATGTCATTCCCTCATCAAACAAAGCATCACCTATTTGTACCTAGCTCCTCCCTGTAGCTCAGTCCCCAGCCAAGCCCTTGCCCCACAATGCACCTCTCCCCCAAAGCATTGTTGTGAAGACGTGCTAAAGTGGAAGTGTCAGAAATGGTAGGAGGTTCTCAAAGAGACAAAGGCCAATTTCAAAGCATTTAGACAAGCAAATTCAAATTTATTTTTGATATATACAGCATTTTTATAACAACTGAAGATAATAGTTACTTGATTGTGGTAAAGAATTGAACTATGTGCCTAGAAAATACATAATGCCCCCTTTTAAATTAAAACCTGAGTTTGTATGAAGAATATAATGTAACAGAATGTAGCTCGAGTACTGGTTAATCCTGTCAGCTCCGGTCATTGTGTCCCATTGGACGTCCCTGCACCTGCAGAGATGTCAGCGTGTCTTTGGTTTGCGTGTCCTTCCTGCCTTACGTGTCCCGGAGAGGCAGCGAAGCCTCAGAATGAAGAGCAACACACGCAGGGGTAGTCATGGGTCTTGTGATCTAGTGGGAGGTGTTGGTTTATTGCACAGAGCAGGAAGCCAGCCTCGAAAGACTCAACACTACGTTATGAATGTGGGTGTTTTCCCACTTCACATGTGAATCTCGATGTAAAACAAATCTTCTTGAGAAAATAGACCGAGGCCGAGTGTTTGAAACGTTAGCTTCAAATCAGGGCTGGGAATGTGAGCAATGTGGGAAACTATTACATCAAATTGTTGTCATAACATCAAAAAGACAAACACCTTGAGAGCAAGATAAAAACGGTGAATTCACAAAGCAATGAATAAGTAGAATTATTTGACTTGCATGCAATGTATCACCAAGGTATTTCTTTAAATTCTCTCCCTCTCTCTCAGACATAAAGCTAGATAACACACTGTATCGAGAAAGAGCTAATCCTTCAGTCTGGATGTTTGCCAAAGGCTAAGTTCGCTGCTTCTTCCCCAAGGGTATCTGCTTCTGAAGGACTTCCTGCCCATAATATTGAGTTTTTCTCAGACAGGGACCAGCCTTGGGTCAAACACTCTCAAAGCTGCGATTTGCAACTTTCAAAGAGAGGAAAAAAAAAGCGTGGAAGACCCTTGCAGCCGTGCTCACATTTTGAGTGATGAGTTGCGCCAACTGTTCTAGCTAAACTCCTCCTCAGACACGAGTTTCAGGAAAATGCCAGTTTTATTGCTGTGTTGACTTTGGAAGAGGACAAGAGAGAAAGGAAAAGAGGCAGACTACCAAGGCGCTTGGCACTGCTGTCTGGTGAACGTGGGAGGTTTACCTTGGGCTGTCACCAAATGCTCTTACCGATCAGCAGGCTTTTAGGGGAACCATAACAATAGCAGCATGGTTATTATTATAATGCTTTAATGTCAGAGTTTCTGGCAAGGTTTTCAGAACCTTTGTACAGTCTTTTTTTCCCCTCTTCACACCATTCGGATACATTAATAACACTTGTTAAGATTATTATCCTATCAATTTACATACTTGGTGTCAAATGTTTTTTAAAGTATGTGTGGGTTTAGTTTCTTTTGCAAGTTGACAGCAGATATTTCTGTTAGACTGTACTTATCCGCACAAAGAAAAGCAAAAAAAACAAGGAGATGTGAGACAAAAAAAAAGCCTAAAGCGTTTGGAGAACCTCAGTGAATGAGTCGTTAAAAGTCAGCTTAGTTTACTTCCACCAGACCTTCCACCTTCTCTCTGGAGGGAACACAAGTGCAATATTCAGAGAGATCAGACTGAAACATAGGAAGTTTGCGACTTAAGTCTCAGCCTGTTTCATTCTCCAAATATCAAGCCGATGCTCTTTCCCCCTTTCTACAGATCTGTTTTATATCAGGGAGTCTGCTGTTTGAACTCATGGCAAAAGTAATTAAATATTGCCTGGAGCAAGATGGAGCTGTTATTACAAGAATAAATCCTGCTGAAGATGTTTATAATTCTGTAATGTTGCTAACTGATCACCGTGAGAGATAAGGGCCTCTTTAAAATATTTATTTAGTTCTTTAATCTAGTGGTTAGTTAGTCAATCACAAATCATTTTGTGTATGCTGAACAAAGGGAAAATTCACAGTGCTTGCCCTCATTCTCCAATCTTCTCAGCCTAAAAGCATGGTTACTTGTTTTAATGGCATCCTATTATTAATTTTGCATTTTGTAAAACTTTACCTTTGTCGTACTATAACAGCTACCCCACTGTTCTTTATCTCTATAGACTTTTAATAAAGAAAGTCGCGGACGGAGTGACTTAAACCACTTTGAATCATTACCACGCTGGTTATGACCCCTGCTGACCTCTGTGTGAGGTTTTCCTTCCGCCTCCGCTGAGATCCACAGACAACACTTCCCGTCATCACATGGACTAAAACAGAAGCCTGTGGTGCATTTAAATGCCAATGTGAAACAGATGTGGTCACTAAATGCCTTGGATGGTTTGGTTTTTTTTTGCGAAGAGCTTGAGCTGTAACTAGAGAAGTGGGGATGTGACCTGATGAGAGTCGCTGGTGTAACCGTGTTTGTGACAAATGCATTTGAATTTATTGGTATTTTGATAAAGACTTTTATTATTCTTATAATTTGGTTTTAAAGAGAAAAAATGTCAGGAAGCAACCCTGGAGAAGTGAGGTTGTTCGCACTGTGAAATGTTGGGCTGCGGTTACAGGCAGTCTGTTTGATGCTGAGATTTTCTGAGCACCTTATGTGGTCCGCGGGCCTCGTTGTGGGAATGCGTACACAGTCATTAGTGTCTGATAGAAGTCCGCTGGAAGTGGAGCTACGTTAAACCACCTACAGGAATTAAGGCTGTTATGAAGTGAAAATTAAGAGATTATGGTTAACGCTGCAAACTTCCTCTCTCTCCAACACACTTAAGAATGGCTTTTTAAAAATAATAATTTCTGGGAGGTGGTTACCAGCTGTGGGTTCTCATCAGTTCTAGTAACCAGAAAGCAGAATTCAGTTTGAATCAAACAGGGGCCTTAGCACCCTCTTGTGAAACAGTTCTGCATCACAAAGTCAGCTCCAAGTCTGTTTGGAATTTAATTGTTTTTTTTCTTCTATTTTTATGAATTGAAAGTATTTACAGTGTGTGTTTCTGTGTAGCTGGAAGGCCTGGGGTGAGACAGAGAAGATGGCTGAACCACGGCGGGAAAGCACCAGCAGCCTGCAGAGGAAGAAGCCTCCCTGGCTCCGGCTGGACATTCCCACGGCTCAGATGTCACTAGACGAGCCTCCTACTTTTGTTCAGGTGCGCTCTCTTACTGAATGCCTTTCCTCGATATTTATCACCCTTGTCATTCGCTGTATGGCGTGATTTGTGTGCGCGCATAACCCAATGCATCTTTCCCTGCGCAGCCGGTGAAAAGGCAGGGGTTCCTTCGCAGTATCAGCATGCCGGTGGAGACTTCATACCTCCAGTCTCCACCGCGTGAGCTGTTTGATACTCGGCGGCCTGTCTTTCAACGCCAGTCATCCATTACACAGACCATAAAGAGGTAAGAGGAACTACTAAAACACCCGAGCCATTAAATAACATCACTTAGTCATGATACGATTAAGTTATCTCATATTTTATAATTAAAAGACCAAAAATATTATATTTGTCAGACTACCAAACATATGATGTTTAAAGATGGGAGTTAAGTGCCCAGTATGACGCTGCGTCTGAGCGCTTTAGGCTTAAAAAAACACGCCAAAGAACTTCTGACCAATCACACAATAAGGGGGGCGGGGCTTTGTGACAAGAAGGGGCTGAAGAGTCGAAGCCGCGAATAAAATGACGCGATTTACGTCATGCTACTGCAACAACGATTGATGATTTCAGCAGTTCGGATGGAGCATACTGGGCGCTTAAGTTTGACAATTACGTTTTACAAATATTTGATATTCTTTAGTTAAGCAAGAAAAGGTTGCAGGCTTGTCCTTTAGCATATAAAAATCAACTTTTCCTGACTACTACAATGTTTCTGTCTTCACCTGTTTTTCAAATTTCACGACACTGTGTGATTAACATCATGCAATCTAAATCAAACTTCTTTTTAAAGCTTAGACAAAGCTTAACAGTCTGCTTGGCTCTTTCTGCATGAAGATGGCTACAGCACTGTCCAGCTGCATTTTGTTTTCCTTTGTCATTTCCTGTTTTTGTTTCTTTTTTTCTCCTTCTTTTCTCTGTCTCTTCTTGCCACCTTCCTGCCCTGCCCTCCCCCGGGTCGCAGCAGCAGGCGAGTGCACTTTGAAAGGATTAACACTGTGCCTGTTAAGGGGCACCGGGCTGCCCGCCGCAGCATCAGGAAACACCATTCTCTCTCCAGAACTCTGCTCAGGTACGATAGGAAGTGGCTTTCCACCACGAGTAAATAAGGAATTGTTCTTTTTCTCGCTCACTGGATGTCGGTTCTTAGTCATGTTCCCACAGCTATTTCTTTTTCAATGAGTCATAAAAGGATTCGAAACCAAAAGCTTGCCTCTTGTTACAAACTCACATTTACTCAGAGATGCAGTAGTGAGTCATTTTAGTCGTTAGAGGGGTCCCTTTTTTTCCCCTTCACCACTTTGTACAACAGAGTCCACCACAGGCTGTTGTTGCTTTGTAATGATGCTTGTTACTGGGCCAGCCTTTGAAGGACCGTACACCACATCTATCAGATAAGGTTAGGCCCTGACCATAATCAAATCCACTGAAACAAGTCATATCTCTGCTGCAAGAATACACACTCAGTTTGTTGTCCTATGTCAGCTTCTTGGTGATAGAGCTGATGGATATTTTCTAAGCTGAGAGCCTCGTACCATTCATTGTGCAGCTTGTAATTAGTGAAGGAACGAGCCAGCTTGCCCGAGCTTCCCTTTGAAGAATGTTTCAACTTCCACTTCCTGGCCTTGGGGAGCTGTAACTTTGTTTGCTCTGGTGCTCATTAGGCTTCCACTTCAGCAGAATTACCGTGTGTGCATACATGAAGTTTTTTTGGGGGGTGGTCTTAGAATGTAAGCGGTAGGACACAAATAAAAAAGTTAATTGGATTTTCTGTCTGCTGGTGCCAGTTGAGAATAGGGAAATCTGTATTTTATTTGCAAGATTTATTATGACCTTTTTTTTTTGGTATAAGCAGAAATTCAGTGTGTGTCAATGTGTTTGAATGTAGACATGCCTAGGCTTGTTCCCTACACACCACTTGGACTATCTAGAGCTTTTCTACATCCTGGGATGTGTAGTTTTTTTCTTGTTTATAGGATCCTTTATAATCAGCAGTGTTTGGCTCTAAGAGAATGCTTATTTTTGCAAATAAATTAAAGTTTCTGTTTCTACCTTTAGGGGAACAGCGGACTGGTTCGGGGTCAGTAAAGATGGCGACACCACCCAGAAGTGGCAGAGGAAGAGTCTGCGGCACTGCAGCCTCCGCTATGGAAAACTGAAACCACAGGTGATCCGAGAGATGGATCTGCCAAGCCAGGACAACATTTCCCTGACCAGCACCGAGACCCCACCTCCCCTCTATGTGCCCTCCTCACAACATGGCATGCAAAAAGTAAGAAATGTGGCGGTTTTACTATGATTATACCTGGATGTTTTTGAGCACATCAGCATCTACAATTTATTTGTTTACATTCTTTGGTCTCCAGATTGTGGACCCGTTGGCGCGTGGACGAGCCTTTCGCATGGTGGAGGAAGTGGACGGCTACAGCGTGCCTCAGACCCCCATCACTCCCGGAGCCGCGTCGCTTTGCTCCTTCACCAGCTCCCGCTCAGGTCTCAACCGACTGCCTCGCCGGCGGAAGAGGGAGTCGGTGGCAAAGATGAGCTTCAGGGCGGCAGCTGCGTTGGTCAAGGTGAAGTTTCTCTAAGGATATATAAAAACTAAAAAGAAAGATCATTATTGAATGTTTTGTTATTTGGTTCAGGGCCGCTCGTTACGAGAGAGCACTCTAAGGCGAGCTCAGAGGCGAAGCTTCACTCCCGCTAGCTTTGTGGAGGAAGACATGGTTGACTTTCCCGATGAGCTGGACACGTCTTTCTTTGCAAGAGTAAGGCTAGAAAACCAGTTTATTGTAATGGTTTTGTTCCCATATTCCATAGTTACTAATAATACTTTCTTATAAATCTAATTATACATTAATATAACTCTTGTTTGTGTTTTAGGATATCCTGATGCAAGAGGAGTTGTCCACATATGCAGACGAGGTGTTTGAGTCACCATCTGAGATGGCCATCAAAGAGGTGGACCCCAGCTCCAATAAGGATGAAAAGGAGCTGACGGGCAGCGCCTTAGATAAAACAGAGCTGGAGAGAAGTCACCTCATGCTGTGAGTTACTGTAGGGAAGCTGTTATTGGAGCTGTGCTGCCAGGAGATCACAGAAGATTTCTCATTTCCCATTAAGTGCTTCTGTTTCTAAAATGATCTCTTCTTTTTGTTGCCTGTTCTTCAGACCCCTAGAAAGAGGATGGCGTAAAGCCAAAGAAGGAACCCCAGGACCACCAAAGGTACCCTTGCGTCAGGAGGTGGTGAGTGTTCACGGCCAGCGGCGTGGACAGCGCATCGTCGTACCTGTCAAGAAGCTTTTCGCTCGTGAAAAGAGGCCGTACGGGTTGGGCATGGTCGGGAAGCTCACAAACCGCACCTACCGGAAGCGAATAGACAGTTACGTGAAGAGACAGATCGAGGATATGGATGACCACAGGTACGGCAGCTCCCCTCAGATCTTTTTCAATATCTACAAAGTGACATTGATGGAGAAAATTGATTTATAAAATGGGTTTTCTGCCTCTATTAGGCCATTTTTTACATACTGGATCACCTTTGTCCATTTACTCATCACTATACTGGCTGTATGCATCTATGGAATAGCACCAGTTGGCTTTTCTCAGCATGAAACTGTTGATTCTGTGAGTGATCATTTTTATCTAAGGCATATTAACATATTTTCACTTCAAAGTGTTTTTAATAGTGATTTGTACCTTTTTTTTTTATTATTTTGGATGTCAATGGAAATAGGTTTTAAGAAACAAAGGTGTCTATGAAAATGTCAAGTTTGTACAGCAGGAGAACTTTTGGATCGGGCCTAGTTCAGTAAGTACCACTCCACCTCTTCTTGGTAAATCATCTGATGTAAAGCTCTGTTTAATTTTTCTTATCTGTATGTTTTTAGGAGGCCCTGATCCACTTAGGGGCCAAATATTCTCCATGTATGCGACAGGACGGGCAGGTGCACGATCTTATCAGGGAAAAGAAAGCTGTTGAACGCAACTCTGCTTGCTGTGTTCGGAACGATCGTTCTGGCTGCGTCCAAACTTCAGAGAAGGAATGCTCGGTCTGTGTTTCATGCTCCTGAACTCTTAGAATTCATCCCCATGGAACAGCTGTGGGCATTTCTGATCTTCTCTGTTTGCGTTTTGTGTAGAGTACTCTAGCTGTGTGGGTGAAGTGGCCACAGCATTCCAGCGCTCCTCAGTTAAATGGCAAAGACAGACAGTATGGCTCAGTGTGTCATCAGGACCCCAGGTAAGACCTCAAACTAGGTTTTACATCAAAGCTTACAGAACCTTTTGTTGGCGTATTTTGTTTTAGCTAATACGTATTCTGATTTCTCTTCAGGATATGTCTGGAGCCTGCTTCAGTGTCGCCTCATGAATGGCCCGATGACATAACAAAGTGGCCAGTGAGTACTTTTATTCAGATTCAGATTTATACATGTGTATACATAAACACATGTATATTTAAGTTGTATACATATATATATATATATATATATATATACAGTATGTGTATGTGTA
>JARVGW010000194.1:13761603-13776936 GCA_031762495.1 Anablepsoides rubrolineatus
TATTCCTTGTTTTAATAGTTGCAGTGTTGGCAGGTGAATTCAATTCAATTTATGTATATAGCACCATGTCACAACAACAGGGCACTTTACAACAATCAATACAAAACATACAAAGTATTTTCTTCTGGAAATGAGACAAAGAAAACATGTTATTGATAGAAGGAATTACAACAACAAACATGTAGAGGAGAGAGACTAAAGGCAGCAGCAGAACGAGGAAATGGGATCAGTTTGTGGTGGTTAAAATATCACCAAAGTTTTTATATTAGTGAAAGGCTGCCAAGTTTACTCCTAAGATGCTCAGGTCCAAAAGCCTCAACCTCTGTCTGTAAATGTGCACATATGACACATATATAGGTTATAGCAGCAAACTGAGTGTTTTCTCTGTTTTTCAGATTTGTACCAGGTACAACACAGGGAACCACACCAACCTGCCTCACATAGACTGCACCATCACAGGCAGACCCTGCTGCATCGGAACCAAAGGGAGGTGAGGGTCTTTTAGAAAACACTTCAAAACAAGCTCTTCCCAGACATGATAAATAAAAGATTAGCTCTTACTAACAAACTGTTTTAACCCCTTAAAGGTGTGAAATTACATCCAGGGAATATTGTGACTTCATGAAGGGCTACTTTCACGAAGAGGCGACGCTTTGCTCTCAAGTAAACCAAATAGTTCATACCGAAATTAAAAAAAAATGTTTTTTTCTGTGTAGAAATATCATGTCGACTCATATGTTGCCATATTTTGTCTTTCCTCAGGTGCCCTGCATGGATGATGTCTGTGGACTGTTGCCTTTCCTGAACCCTGAGATTCCAGATCAGTTTTACAGACTCTGGCTCTCTCTCTTCTTACATGCTGGGTGAGGCATTAGTGCCAAAGCACTTTGGCAGGATTCTTTTTTGTTCGTCTTTAAACTTTCCTAATAACAAAATAAAATAAAGTCAGGGAAAAAAAAAACTACTAGTATAAATTATTCTTTTTTTTTAATAAAAAACTTTATTTAAAAAATTATTCTTTTTTTAAATATAACAAAGCACAAAGAAGTCTTGTTTGTAGCAGACTGACTCTTATATTAAAAGTAAAAAGGAAAACATGTTATCAAACCAACAGATACTCAAAGTGTATTTTGTTGGAGCTGATCCAACTCTTCACACACACTCGTCTACATTTGTTCTCTCAGGCTAACAGCTTTCAGACGTGTCAGTCAGCCTGAACGAACTCCTCACCCTCAAATCACCTGACAGTTAAGAGGAGTAGTGCTTCATCTTTGTCGTCCGTTATCTCCCCTCTACATAATTAACAAAGTGCCCTCGCCGCGTGAACTCATTAAGCTTCACGGGGAGATGGAGGCTGATTTTGCTGAAGTGCAAAGTCATCCCCGCTCTACGATTTAAGGGTTTGCCTCTTCTGAACAGAAGGATTATCTCCTCGGCACGTGCAGCGTGAAAATCGTGTCCTCTCTTACACACACACACCTACTATGTCTCTCTATCCTTGTGGGGATTTTCAATTGACTTCCATTTGTTTTTTTGGTAATTTTATATCCTAACCCTGACCATTTACTCTAAAGTTAACCTCACAGGTACCTACCTGACCCTAAAACTAACCTAAACTCAACTCAATTCATCACACCTTGGTCCTAAACCTAACACCCCCCCACAAAATCAGCCCCCAAAGTCGTGGGGACTAGGCTTTTTGAGGAGTATCCAGTCTCCATGAGGCTACATTTTCCTGAAAAACTCGTCCCCACCAAGGGCACACACATGCATGAAGCTTTTGTTTCCATTTTTCTTTCCAGGATCCTTCACTGTCTGGTTTCAGCAGCTTTCCAGATGACCATACTGAGAGATCTGGAGAAACTGGCAGGCTGGCTGCGCATCTCAATCATTTACATCCTCAGCGGCATCACCGGCAACTTAGCTTCAGCCATCTTCCTGCCGTACAGAGCAGAGGTGATGTCCCGTAATATTCTCAAACAATGCACCACTCTGTGTCAACTGGTTATAATTCTCTTCCCTTTCTTTGCTGTTTTTTTTTTCCCTCTCTCTCTCAGGTGGGTCCAGCTGGCTCTCAGTTTGGGATCCTGGCCTGCCTGTTTGTGGAGTTGTTCCAGAGCTGGCAGATCCTGGCCCAGCCCTGGAGGGCCTTCATCAAGCTGCTGTGCGTGGTACTCTTCCTCTTCGCCTTCGGGCTGCTGCCCTGGATCGACAACTTTGCCCACATATGCGGCTTCATCTCGGGCTTCTTCCTGTCCTTCGCCTTCCTACCCTACATCAGCTTCGGCCGCATGGACCTGTACCGCAAACGCTGCCAGATCATCGTCTTCCTGCTGGTGTTTGTCGGCCTCTTTTCGGGCCTCGTGGTGCTCTTTTACGTCTACCCAATCAAGTGCGAGTGGTGTGAGTTGCTTACCTGTATCCCCTTCACAGACAAATTCTGTGAGAAGTACGACCTCAATGCTCACCTTCATTAAAGCGTAGCAGAAAGGCATCAGATCAAACAATGTGGACTAGATGGACTATTCCTCCTTTTTTCTATGAACTAAAACATGTTTGTGTTCTTTTACTCTGTTATGAATACCTATACTCCTCATAAGGACTTTTTTTTTTTTACTTTCCTGTTCACTTATTGTCAGTCCTTTACTGTCCAGTGACACAAAGCTATGGCACTCATCAAGGAGCCCTGTTTACCTTTACACAAGAGACGGCGACCGGAGAGGCCGGCGCTGGTACCAGGAGCATCATCGTCTTCATTCACAACCCAGAGAACGCTTTTCTTCTTTTTCAGTCAACCTCAGAACCGAAGCAGGGACAATAATCTTGATACCTTTGGTGCCTTGTCGATAAATGTACCAACTACTGCCATATTTTTTGTTACATTATGCTGAGCACACGAATGTTTCCTTTTGTTTATTGCTTCTCGAGAAGTGATTATTTGTTTTGAACACGGTAGTGTTTTAGCTACCCGTCTACGCTCATGTAACTGAAAAGAAAAGAAAAAAACAGTAAAAAAAAAGAACTAAATGGAAATACTACTTTTTTAACTCAAAAAAAAATGCCTGCTAAATGTTGTTCTGTAGTTTTATTTAAATCGAGCAACAATAAAACAAGCATTTTTGCTACTAATATTCACAATCGAATGCAGTTTTTTTATTGGCTCCACAACAGTACTAAATAATAACAGCCATTACAGCTTTTGACAAAAGTAGAATCATAAATAGTTCAAAGTCAAATTTGAGGGATGTTTCAGCAGTGACTGCCTTGTTAGCACAAACGACATTAGAAATGATTGAAAAACAACATAAGCTCAAAGCTGAAAACACAAAGCCACATTGTAAGCTGCAAAAAAAGTGACATTTTGTTTAAAGAAATGAACCCACTGTTTTTCTGTCTTCATTCAGACTTTCTTCAGTGAATCAAAAAGACCCTTCAATGCAGAATGTTGGCCTTCTTTTTTTTCTGTCCATAGTCCATGTTTTATTATTTGGAGTGAAATGTAGACTAGCAGCCACTGTTTCGTCGTGCATACGCCTGCCCACCCAGCAAATACTCCATTTCTTGAAACCTCATGTCGGCCACGGAGATTTCCGACGACCCCTTCTGCTTGAAGCCAGCCTTGAGGTAGAAGGGCACCAGGAAGTCCTCGCAGATCAGCAGAGCCCGGCGGAGACCTGGCACGCAGCGCAAGTACTGCAAGTAGCGCCAGAGAAGGATGGAGCCTTTCCCCTGCTGTCTGCAGTGGCGGTGCACGGACAGCACGTGGATGTGGACGGTGGGCGTGTCTGGAACGTGCCGAGTCATGGCCTCCTGAAAGGATGGAGATTAGACTTTATTAAGAATGATTTTAAGCAAGTGAAGTCAGAATTTACTGGGTTTTTTTTATGTACCTGTGAAAGTCTTTCCTTGTTCCAGCCAGAGCCGATGATGAAAGCGACCAACTGTCCCTCTTCAAACCAACCCAGAGACAGCTCAGGACACAGACTCAGGAAATGAAGCACTTCGTCCAGTGTAAGCGGACACTCACCTGACACAGACACAAAAGCTGGGCGGCATTTCAAGGCAATGATTATTATTGAGCCAGCATTTAGAATGAAGCAATGACAAAGATCACTTCAATTACATTTAAATGTAAGTCAAACAAAGATATTTAGGACCTTTAAATGACAAAATTCAGACCTTTCAGACAAAATGTTTCCTAAAATAAAATATTCTGTTTGTAAATTAAATAAAAGGAAACTACTTGCCTTCTTTCTCAATTTCAAAGACGCTGATGGCGTCTTGTGGTGTGAGGTTTCTGAACTCGCTGGCAGGGAGTGTGTGGCGTCTCTGTTGCAGAGAGCGGACCACTCTGACTGGTGACTTCAGGAAGAAGGGCTTCAGGAAAGGTGATCTGCTGACCTTCGTTGTCATCGTACCTCAAAACTGCAGTAAACTGGAACTTTGGGTTATTTTACAAGACCTCTTGCTCCTCTTCAGTCTACCTCTGATCTGTGCGTCTCCCTCGGCTCTGCCTGTGGTCTAACTCACATGCTGACCTCCGTGCCTCCTTTTCTCTCCTCCTCATCCTCTTCTTTCTGTCTGATCTCATAATGCGAATTGGTTGTCTTAAAGCAGGATATCTGTCTGCACGTGCCTGCAGAGTCTTTAAATCCACCTGATTCTAATGACATGTTGTCTTAGTGGGTTTTTTATATATATATATATAGAAAAAATGAAAGCATTCCACCAAATATTGATTTCTGAACTCTTCCTGACCTAAAACATTAGAATTGTTTCTAAATAAATATGAACTTGTTTTCTTTGCATTATTTGAGGTCTAAAAGCACTGTTGTCATTTTGACCATTTCTCATTTTCTGCAAATAAAAACTACATTTTTGCTTGGAATTGTCAGACGTTCATAGAACAAAATAAGAATGTTCCTCAAACATATACCTATAAATAGTAAAATCATAGAAACTGATCATTTTAAAGTAGTCTCTTAACTTTTTCCAGAGCGGTATATGTCCATCCATTATCTATGTCTTTTTTCTTTCAGGGTCATAGGGGTCACTGGTGCCCATATCCAGCAGTCACAGTGCGAGGGGCAGGGTTCACAGTCTGGACAGGTCGTAAGTCCATCACAGGGACACACAGAGACAAACAAGACAGACGACCATTCACTCTCTCACTCACACCTATAGAGACATATTAGAGTTACCAATTACCAATCAGCGTCTTTGAAAATATGCTAGGTTTTAATGACATATTGAGATGTTACACTATAAGTACATGAAGACATACAGTGTCCACGCTTGCTCAGGGGACAGGAGTGTGACTTGATGCACGTTTTCAGAGATTAAGGGCATGTGGACTAATTTACCTGCACAAAGTCAGGAGGGAGATTTGGGTGGCTCACAGCTGGGATGATTTCATGCCTTGAAAAGATTTAGCAGGGACTAATTAAATGAGAAGGCCCCTGCTTTACTGGCTTGAGGTAGACTTGTTTACACAGACTTGTTCTGTTATGACTGTTGACCCAACAAGTTTAAAGGATTTTGTTAATTCACTCTAAAGATAGCTGTTCTATGTCTGAAAATGTTAGGACTTTGTGTAAAATTTGTCTCATAAACCTATATTTATCCATAATAGAACACATTAACATAGCAAATGTTTACACAAAAACAAATTGAGGGGGAAAAAACTATAATTTTGAGCTTGATGGCAGCAACACCATTTTAATAAAGTTGGGATAGGAGCAACAAAAGGTTGTTAAATGTTTGTCCAAAGGTTCAGTTGAGAAATAAACTTTACAGCAGTTCATAGGTTGTTTATTGCACACAAATAAACTGCACTGACTGAAAGGCTGTATGTTGTCTGTAGGACCAGCAGGGAGCATTTTTTAGACCAAAGGTCAAAATTAGTTTCTTTGATATATATGATGAAGTTTTTTTCTTCTAAAAAGTAAGTTATCACTATTTACTGATGAATTAAGTGTATATTTGATAATTAATATTTATCATTCAAAACTAAAGAGTAGATCCTAATTCACTAAACTTTGTCTTCCTCATATGACCTACTTCAAACCAGGAGCGGTGTATTTTAATTCAATAAGACTGTGAAAAAGAAGGATGTTAAAAATGCCAGATCAATGTATATGTTTAAGAGAATTATAAAAGTCAGTTTGCTGAAGAAATATGTATCCATATGAATTGTTCGAGAACGAGTTGATGTTTTTGTTATGATTATTTAATTTATTTTTTGGGAAATAGGGGCAGATAGATTTTTTTCTACTTTCTGCTGCCTTTCATTTTAATTGTAATTTGTATTTTTTTTATTGTATATACATTTTGTTTTATTGTTTATCTTACAGCCGATTTCTGCCTTTAAAAACATATATATTAAGAGTAGAAAAGAACAAAAGATTCTGGCTCAGACATCTGAATCTTCATACTTTATTGTTATACACATGCTGCTATACACAGAGAGAGACAGGACCAGATTTTACAGAGAGCCAAACACCACCTACTGTGGGGTTCTCCTGGATACCAGGTCAATAGTGGTCAGAACAGGAAGGCACAGTGTCGACTTGAAATGGCACAGAAAAAGGAAAGAATAAAGACAAAAAAACAGTACTTAAAATGCAAAGAGAAGTAAAAAAAAAAAGCCTCTACAATGTTACATGCAAAAGCTTGCTTTTATTAAAATGGAAAGTCTGCATCAGATGTGTTCTATCAGTAATACACAAAACCTCACTTGTTCTCAATTATTTGGCGAAAACGCAAATAAAACATCTCCAACTTAAAACTGACTTGTGTCATTTTTCCCTAGTATGAAAATAGCAACATTAAATAAATCTTAAATCCTGACTGTGGGGCTGAATCTGCTTTATACTGAAAGCGTTTGTAAAAACACTAGTGTTCATCGCGAGCAGGCAGCTAATTCAAGGCACATAGATCTATATGCATGATGCTACACATACAGGACCAAGTTAAAGCTGCTGTCACACAAAAGTGACTTGTTTTTTGCAGCTACAATATAAGCAAACACTTACTTTGCCACAAAGACTGTACAGAGATCAGTCACGTCAATGACAAGTACGCTTGCTGAGACGAATACTGAACCAGCGTAATGCAGAGGGAGCTTCTGTGTTTGTTTCAGGCTTCAAAAGCAGCTGTTGGGACCTAAATCTGTAGCGCTTATTGTTAAAACAATTAAATAATATAACATGTTAAAATGTTCTTATCTTAAACCCCACACTTGCTTTTAACATATATAATAGGCAAGTATACATTTTAAAAATATCTACACAGAATTCTTGAAGTTATTTTAAAATATTAAAAACAAAAGTCCTGATATTTAGGGACAAAGTTAAAGTATTTTTTACGTTTATTTGCTAAAAAGGAATGAAGATTAATTTTGTTGGAGTGCAAAATCACAAAAATGGACACAGATACATAAGTAATATTTCTTTAAATACTAACCGTAAATAAAAAAAGTCATAACTGAAATGGGTTTTACATAATAATTACAATATTTAAGCACAAACTGCATTTAAAAGCTTTTTGATTTTAGTGTCAAGAAATTCTCGTGTGATTTAATTTATATTAAATGTGCTTAAAAGCAACGTGACAGATCGTGAAATCCCTCAAGACCACAAATCTGGCCGAGACACACAACTGATGAAAACTAAATGAAATGTTTTCAAAGAGAGAAAAATTAAATGCCAATCATTTTTTTGTATTGATGGGATAAATAGAGTCCCCCTCCTCATCGTTTTTTAACTTCCTCTCATCTCACGATCACACAAAGAGAACTGGTTTGGGAGAATCTTCTGAAGATGATCTTTGGGGAAAAAAAGCGTCAGGGGTTGAAGTGCTCGTCTTCCATATGAAGGCTGCTTGAGGGACACAGGAGAGGCTGGCTGGAGCAGTTTGTGCTCTGACTTTTCAGACTTTCTGTTGACTCTGATGAACCTGCAGAGGAGGAGAGAAAAGTAACAATTTAAAGGGATGTTGCTTTAAGGGCGTTCAATAAGTGTATGGAGGACCAAATCTGACCTAATTAGAAATAGAAGCAGAAATATATACAGTATAAAAAAAACCAAATGAATAAATATATCACTTAAATGCACCAATTAAATAAAAAAAAAAGAAATCTTCTTTATGTTTTATAATTTAATTGGCCATAATATTTACTTTTCAGGATTTTGTTTCAATAAATTATATATTTTAGAACATAATTTACATTTTAATGTTTTTTAGTATGTATATTTTGTTTTTCCTTTTATTTTAGATGCATTTGTGTCTCTTAAATGATTATCCATCCATCCATACTAGCTTCTTCCTTTCAGGGTTACGGGGGTCACTAGTGCCCATATCCAGCAGTCACTGTGCGAGGGGCGGGGTTTCACCATGGACAGGTTCTTAGATGATTATATTAATTATTTTTTATACTTTTTATTTCCATGTGTTGTTTTTTTACATTTCTCTGTCTCCTGTTTTTACTTTACCTTATGCAAATAAAGTGGGCGGGTCTTCTTGGGTCAGCTCCTCTACTATTGGTCAATAAGCAGAAAGGAGCAGGATCCATGTGCAGATCTACTGTGCATGCTTGTACTGCCTCAATTTAGTTGAAAACAAAGACACAGGTAAGTGTTTTTCCACCTTGCCTTTGTTTTCAACTAAACTTTAAGCTAAACTGACGCAGTGCAGGCAAAACACTCTGCACATGGATCCTGCTCCTTTCTGTCTGTTGACCACTAGTAGAGGAGCTGACCTAAGAAAGACCGCCCACCTTATTTACATAATGAGGCAGAAATGCATATGGTAATGTGAAAACAGGAGACAATGAAATGTAAACCATATGGAAATAAAAAGATTTGTGAGAAAAGCTATAAAAAAATAATTTGAGAAAAATGCATGTACAAGTAAAAGGAAAAACAAATCTATAGTTTTTAAAGCAGCAAAATGTAAATTATGTGCTAAAATATATAATTTATTGGAACTAAACTGGAAAAGTATATATCATGGTAAATTAAATTATAAGACAAGAGGTAAAGGTCTAATTATGTCAGATTCAGTCCTCCTTATAAAAGAAGTGATGCATGAAAAAACAAACTACTTTTTCCTGATCGATTTAGCTTCACACACATTTTTAAAAATTGCTTTAAACAGCAAATTTGCTGCTGGAACGTGTTTTTTTTTTTTGTAGCTACAGCAGACATCAGTGAATGTAATCATGGAGAACCGCAGTCAAGAAGGAATAAGTAGAGCTCATACATACAGAAGCAGAGCAGACACAAAAACTCTACATACCACAGTTATTCCTCCATACCAATAGAGCAAGAATCAGGACCTAGAGCTGCAAGAAAGTGAGGAGGTTCAAAGAGACAGGACAGCATGAAACAGGAGAGGAATGTTAAGAAACACGCAGAGGCAGGGGCACACAGGTTAGATGCAAAGCACAGAAAATCATGGCCTTAAAAAATCTTGATTATAGTAAAGCCCTGAGCTGGAGAACCAGATTTAAAGTTTATCAATGAATGAAATCAAAAGTTCTCAAGATGCAGAAAGCGTCACATGATTTTCTCCTGAGCTACAGGCCGGTTTTACTTCTCAACAGGTACATGGATTAAATTTCCAACTTCTTTCAGTTTTCATTTCTTCTTTTTGTTAAGAGATTTGAGGATCCATTTTTTGTTTTGGGTCCCTGACAGAAAGTTTCTCACCGGGCAGAGACAGATCACACGCAGGGTCGCTTTCTGTTTTGGTCAAGCTGCAGCGCTCGCTGCTGCAGTCCTGCAGGATGTCTCCTCCAGTGTGCATTCTGTCCTCTGGATCACCCAGGACAGGAACAATGTCAAACACATTACCCACCGTCTTTTCACGGAGAGCCAAAAGAGGGAACTCACCGTCGTCTGGAGAAAGAGACTCGGCCATGTCTTCGTTCGCTGTTGCCTAAAAGAAAAAAAGAAAAAAAAAGTGTAAAGAAGTTCAGTGGCGAAGGGAAGGTTAAACAGAGCAGAGCAGAGACAGCTTACGTCTGTCGGGGCGGGGCTGCTGGAGAGAAGCGTGTGTGGCTGAGTGTCAGACATCTCAGAAAGCTTCTCCTCATCCTCCTCCTGGATTGGAGAGGAAGGTGATCGAAGAGTGCTGGAACAAAAAATTAGGCACAAAATTAATTCATTAAACTTCTTCAGATCAACCTTTAAAGGAAATAAGTAAGCGAACTTTGAAAGCTGCCTCAAATCATTTTGTTAGTTTCAGGATAAAAAAAAAAGAATGTGTGTGCAGTTTTCCATATCTAAACATTTCTCCAGGTGCACACTTTCATTTCACCGTTACCTGTCAGGTGACTTGCTGACTTTGCTCTTCTGCAGACTTCCATCGCTTAAATGCTCAGGTGAGCTCAGCTGTCGGCTGTCGCCTCCCAGCCCCCCCGAGAAATTGATGTCGTCGTACAGGGGGGCTGAAGGAATGGCTGGGGACACGGACCGCAGGCCGTTCAGAGCCTCCAACAGCGAAACGGGCTCGAAACCAGGGGGAACCGAGTCCGTGCCCTGCAAAGAGTCAAACACAACGAGAGGGACAACAGATTTATTGCAATCCTGAATTACACAATTAAGATTATTTAGGGTTAAAATGCATCAAAACTGAAACAGTATATACTATTTTGTTCAAACTTTCTGTGACTATCAGGAGGAGTGTGGTGCAGGTTTTAGTAAAATCCCCAAATAAATAACAGAGATGAATGGCATTTTGACAAAAACATCAAAGAAAACCAAGTCCTCTTTGGAACTGTATGTTTGTATGTTGTAATTTTAAGAGCAGAAGCAGGAAGTAGTAAATCTTTATGAGTGACACCTACTGAGTGCTCATCATGGTCCATGGTTTGAGCCAGAACTGGACTGAAGGACACAGGAGAAAGAGCTCCGGGCTTCTTCCTCACAGCTCTGATCTGCAGCAAGGCTCTGAAAGCTGTTGAGAGCAGATTCCATTTAACACAACATGAATTCCTTATTCAGCCTTTTTAAACCCTCTCAAACAGATCCAAAGTAATGCAACCACACTTACGCAGTCTGCAGATGGGACAGTTGTTGGCCTGGTAACGCAGTGTGTCTGCGCAGGAGTTGCAGAGGCACAGATGTCTGCAGGGCAGGATGAGAGTGTCTCGCAGGTCAGACAGACACACGACACACTCGTTGCTGTTGTCACTGTTCTCATCATCAGATGGCTGAAAGAACAAAATAAATTTTAAAAAAGAGTCCACTGATCAAACATGGCTGAACATCTTCAGCATTAGGTTTTATGAAATCACAATGTTTCCACAGGAACCTTAGTTTCTTGGTTGTTTTTGTTCTCAATTCCATAGATTTCCTGTAAGAGGTAGCTCACACGGTCCACCTATAAAAATACAAAGAACTTCATGTTCATGAAGCTTTTAATGGATATTAAAAGAGCTGTGTCTGCAGATTGTGTGGCACACAATGCTATAAAAAGCCAACAAAACTAAAACATAGGACAATAAAATGTTTTGTGTAGAAAAGCAAAAGAGGAAATGACATCAAGAGCAAAAAAGTAGTATCAGTCCAAAAATACCAGGGTGTTTTTATGAATACAAGTATGAGTATTTGAGGCTGGTAATGACACCAGTACCCTTCAACATCTAAATATCAATGTCTTTTTTTTATTTTATTATTTTTTATTTTATTTGTTAAAATTTTTTTTTTTTGCAATTTTTTTTTATTATTTATTTAATTTAATTATTAATATATTTTTTAAATAATAATAAAATAAATATCAATGCCTGCGTACTGAATTATCAACAAGCTGTAACTTAAGAGTGATTTATGGATGACTGCCTTTGATGTTAAGTGAATAAAAATAAAACAGATCAAAAATGTACTACAATAAATTACACTTCTAACTGAAATAATTAAGTAAAATATAAAGGTTGTGTTAAAATGAAAACCATAAACTTACAATTTGCTTCTGCTTCAGTGGCTTGACAGAGAAACTGCCATCAACATGCTGGAAAGAAAATAGAAAAAGAGTTTTCCAACATTTGCAATAGTTACACTCTTTTTATTATCAATAATAACACATACATACCCTTTCAAATGCTGCCAAAAGCACGTGAGCATGTCCGAGACAATCTTTAAAAAAACACAAATATTAACATGTAACACTATGAGACGTAATGCAACTGTATACACAGTAACATTAGACCAGACCTACCGTCCCCTTCATCAACCACAGCTTGGATTACCATGGGAAACACTCCCCGGTCCAGGTCGAAGTTCAGCTTTAAAGACATGAACACGCCGTTTTAAACTGGATCATTAATGTATGAACGCAGGCGGCTTGTGTGGCAAACAACTCAACTTACATCTTCTTCTTTCCACTCGCTGAAATCGATTTTGAAGGACGGCATGGAGAACTGCTGGTTCACACCCCGCTTGTAGTGCACGGTTTCCGAAACCATAGTTGGATCTTTTGGACTGTAACTTCACATTAAAAAAAACCAAAACAAAAAAAAAAAACAAAGCTGCTGAGTTTAAGGCTGAAAAGGAGAACTGTCATCAAGTCTGAAAACAGAAACACCTGACTAACACGGAGGTGATTTCTGATCCTAAGTTTCATCAGAAGACTTCTACATGGCAGGATTTTACTTTCATCTTCATCCAACTCTCATCGCTGTATCCATGGCGATGAGTCGTTGCTAAGGACCCGTTACATCAACGCTCAACTCTGAAGCTCGCAAAACACAGCCAAAGTATTTCTGGTGCTGTGCTTCTCACCAACACCAAGCGGTTTCATCGAGATGCATGCATGAGGTCAGTGATACTCAGATCTAATGTTAGGCTATGTTCACACTGCAGGCAAATACGACCCATATCCGATTTGTTTATGACAGTCTGAACGCGACAAATCAGATATTTTTCAAATCCGACCCAGGCCGTTTCAGTATGTGGTTCTAAATCAGATGCATATCTGATGTTTTCAAAGCGACTGCAGTGTGAACGCTCATGTCACATTCCATCTGACTGTTTCATCAGTGAGGTGGGGGTGAAAAATCGATAACACACTAAACTCGACTCAAGCTGTTTAAATCTGTAGCTCCACAACTTTATAGCTCCAGAACAGAAGTCCAGTTGCTTCGTCTTTTTACTTTTAATTTTCCACATTGACAGTATGATAATAACGTCCAGCCTCGGCCACGGAGCGCATCGATCCTAAAGTTACTCAGTCGATACTTTATTTCCAACTCGTTGCTTCGTTCCAAAAAATAAAAAGCATCCCGGTCAGAGGCAGGTTCATATATAAACACTGAACTAAACAAGCAGGTCAGATAATTATTTAATCGGCTCTGATTAAACAACAACTTCAGATTGGACGTGCTATAAATAGCTTCCATGCTAACTCAGTAAACAAACTAGCTGTCTGAATGAAAAGTCACGTCTTTTACTGCACACATGTGTCACATCAGCGCTGTGGAGCGTTCACACTGGAGTCTGATGGAGGTTGCATTTAAAATGTATTGTGAACATTCACGCCAAAAGATTTAGCATTAAGACCTGCAGTGTAAATGTAGCCTATATATTAAAATGGTTAACACGTGGAAAATTAAAGATCTATAATGAAATTCTTACACAGCCATCCCATTTGAGAACTCCTCAAACGCCTGGCAGTAGAGAGTGATGGCGACCCGAGCATCAGCATCGAAGGTAAACTCCACGCCGTACTGAACCTTTGGTTTCCCTCCGTCCTCCACTGATGTGTCAGAGTCATCTTTATATCTAAAAATCAAGAGGTTGGACAAACGTTACCATAAAAAACGATTTTCAATGCTTTCACTGTATTAGAAACTCATTGCTTTACCTGACTAAACGCAAGGAGTCCTTTCTAATGTTCACCAGACTCCTCAGGGTTTTCACAGGTTCGTGCGGCGCAGGTGTCACGTACGGAAACTAGTGAAACAGCAGCAACTTCAGTGAATTGTACCACAAACACTCTTATCATTCTTGTCGCAGAAGATATTTGAAAACTGCTTCTAGTGAGTTTGGAAATTGCACATTATTGGAGCTACATTAACATTGTTTTTTACCTGCACAGGTCTATTTCCAAGAAAATTCAGGTCCATGTTTTCCCCGAAGAGGTATCCCTCTGGATGTGGCGTGTCGAATTTCTCTCCTCCCATAAAGAAATGACTGGCAAAGTAATTTCCTGAAGAGGAACGGAAAGAAAACGAGTTATTTATTATGGCAGCAATAAGACACAAGAGAAATTATTTTTGCAGAAAGTTGGCTAATTTAAAATAATAGTCATTTTACGAGTGGGTGTAACCTGTCCGGTGTTATGGGCTGACTAGTGAAAATTGTGTAATGTTAGCTGCGGATTTACCTAAGAACAAAACTATTATTAAATGAAAACGCTGTAATAAGTTATGACTATGTTTTATTGTTATTTTTCGACGGGGCGGGGTCTGAGACATATGGGCAGTTTTATAAACATGACAGGATTTTTATTTTACATGTCCCATCCTAACTGAAACCACTGACATTAAAACCTGATGGCACAGACAGAGATTGTGTCATGAATGGTCAGTCACATAAAACACGATTTAAACCTGATTGCCTAAAGAGGACTCGGTGCCTTTAGCTTAGCTGGCCTAAACCAAAAAGCACTGGCAATTACTTACCAGATTTCGGTGGAAATCGATAGGCAGAGTTTGCCTGGATATCGATGTCTTCAACACCAGCAATCCTACGACTCAGGATGGACCCCATCTTCCTTTCTGCTGGATCGCCCGATGTTTTCCCTACAGTTAGCTTAAAAGCTAACGCCGCAGCTCCGAACTAGCTCTAAATCAGCTCGGACTTCAGCTTAAACAGAAGCCCAAACGTGTAAAGCCTCCACCACAAACATAAACTGTGGTCAATTCGCCATTTTTCATGCTATACCTTTTGGTAGTCGCACTCCGAAACCGTTCAAGTTGACGACGAGCTGTTGTTTTGCCCGAGATGTGCTAACGTAGCAGCGGGGAGGGGAGCTGATTGGCCGACTCCAGGCTGGGCCAAAGAAAAAAGGTGCGTTTGTTTTGTCCGAAAGGCATCGGCCGGATAGGTGGACGGAGCTAATTAAACCAGGCCAGGAAGAAAGGGTCACCGCAAGGGCGTGACACACACACAAAATCAACACACGTTGGTATTACATTTAAAAAACCCAAAACAACTACAAAAAACATCACGTTTATAAACTTGTGCTTTAGCTGCACATCTATCTATCTATCTATCTATCTATCTATCTATCTATCTATCTATCTATCTATCTATCTATCTATCTATCTAT
>JARVGW010000194.1:13787130-13799292 GCA_031762495.1 Anablepsoides rubrolineatus
ATCTATCTATCTATCTATCTATCTATCTATCTATCTATCTATCTATCTATCTATCTATCTATCTATCTATCTAGTTTGTAGTTGTACAGCTTGACCACTAGATGGCAGAAAACTATTGTTATTTTACACACTTGAACTACAGACGGTTTTGGGGAGATTAATGTTTATTTGACAGTACATTTTTGCCTAAAGGTCAGTGTGATATATTTGATTGAAAAATGTAGATCATGAAACATAATAAGACTACTATCAACAACTGATACACGCATATTACCTGTATTTAATTTTGATCCCGCTGTTCTGCGGTAAATCCACTAGAGGGCCGTGATGCTGCTTCTCAATCCTCAAAGACTTTTCTGGTCGAGTGCAACAACAACAACAACAACAACAACAACAACAACGACGACGACGACGACGACAACAATAATAATAATAATAAGCTGACAAAGTAAAATACTTAAATTGTTTACTACTGTATCTAAGATTTCTGGTAAATATTTTCGAAATAAATGCTCTTATTTGAGTTTCAAAGGCATTCATATTGATGTCAATTAAACATTGTGTTATATTATATAACAATATTGCATATACACAGTGTTAGCTAAACATTTAGGTTTAGTACATTTTTCTTTATAAAATGTTCTATATAAAAACAAGAAAAAAATAGCCTTTAATTCTTATTACAGTTTAGTGTAGATTTTTGTTGCCTATCACAATTATTATAGTATAAATGGTCAGTAGCCTATGTGCCATTTTTGTTATTTTATAGTTAGTAAATAGGCTACCGTCGTAACTTTTTTGAACAGGGCAACTAAAATCACTATAACACCGGTGTACATCAGGATAAATGACGTCAGTGTAAATCCGTCTCAGCGGATGTTGGGCTGTCCGCTGAAGCAGCTAACATCAAAATCAACTTCAGTCACAACACAGGCTGGTGGTGTTCCTACAATTCAGGTAATTTGATTTTCAGCTGGTCGACATTTGTTTCATTATAGTTACGACTAGAAGCAACTGAAGCAGAAGTGTTAAATGTGTTAATCCGCGTGTTTCTCCCCGCATCTTTAATCTTTAGTTTCTGTGTCCAGAATCATGGCGACGTTAGCCAGCTAGCTAATGACAGCTTAGCTTGAAGCTGTTTGAACGCAAACGTCGGACAGCTGAGCTCAAACAAGCGCTCAGTCCTCTTCAGCTGAAGGAAAGAGATACGATAGAGTTTGTGTTTGACCTGCCATTTATCCTGCTCAAATGATACTACATAATCTCTCCGCTTCTTTGCTAGCTAGCAAACAAGTTCCTTATTACAATAATAATCCGCTTTTTTTTTTAAATAGATGAAATAGTTTAAGGTCAAACCAGTGCTGATTACGTAACTAAGTTATTCATGGTTAGTAGATTTAGCAAGATTATCTGCTAATAGATTTTAAATAGAACTTTCTGACTATTTAATTTAACGAAACAAACGAGTAGTTTAAAGTAACTTAAATATGGGATCATCATAACCTCCAATTTTGAACATTTATCTGTTGTTAACTACTAAGATTATTCATTTTGTGTTTTAATCAATACAAATACATAATGTTTAAAACTCCTAAATTTGTTCCTTTATGTTTATCATATAATTTGATGTTTAGTATGAGCAATATGTTTTGGAATATATCACATGTGGTAGATTTGCCTGGCTCATCATGGGGATTTTTTTTTGTTCCTAGTAGCAACAGGTAAATCTTTTTAAACCAGGATTTTTTTTTTGTGAATCATAGCTGCCCATCTGTAACATCTGTTACAATAGGTCATTCAGGTAAAAATATTTAGGTTAAACAGAAATGTTTGAGTTGTTGTTTTGTGTTGTTTCAATCTGAGTCATGTTGAGTCACACAGTTCCATATTGTCAAAGTGATGTGGAAATATTAGTACATGACTGTTCCTAAATGTTTTAGACTTGGTCAGAGAAAACTTGAGCTCTGCATTAAATCATCACATGCATGATTTAGGTTGAGAGAAAGTTTCACTTCTCTCTGAAACCTGAGCTGTGTGAAACAGCAACAAGTGTTGCTCCTTTCTTTATCTTGCTGATAATTATGTAGGATTTGCAGAACCTTTTTTTTTTTGTTGAAGTGAAACTTCTGACATATTTTTGCATACTGAAATCTGTCATTAGAAAATTGTAAACTTTGTATAAAAAATGGTTTTGGGAGAAACGTGTCAAGAGTCTTAAAGTGTTCATGTTTCATTCCACAGAGAGTAAGCTGACCTGTTAAACAGTGGTCGGAGCCAACGTGTTGGATCCATCCGCGAGCCTAAATCTGCGGCCAATATGTCCAACGATCCTCCCCCTCCGTATCCCGGGGGTCCCAGTGCTCCTCTCATTGAAGAGAAGAATGGACAGCCTGGTAAAGAAGCCAAACTTGAACACAAGTGGATTGAATGTTAATAAGTTCTGAGTCAAGAGTCAGTTCAGTTCTCGGTGTGAACTCTGATGAACCAGTTTGCTTTGCCCAGTTTCAGAGAACAATGAAGTGTTTTCAAAAATGGCACAAGCTAACCAGTTTAAGTAGAATAACATTCACCATTTGTTTTGTGATTTAGTTTGGATGGTCTTATGCTGTATTTCAACTTTCATGTAGGATTTTAGTCCCAGTTGTGTCATATTTTTTATGGCATTACAAAACTTATTTCTAGAGCATCTTTTATTCTGGCTTTTGGTATTAATCTGAGGTGTGAGGGGAATACTGATCTCAGTGAACTGCTAAGCTACCTTTGTCTAATGCTTTGTGTAGCAAGAAACAGTATTAAGATTCCAAATGTGTAATTTATTAGTGACAATATTTTGTGTTGCACATTTGATGAAGAGTATCTTGACTCCTCTCCTTGTGCAGATCTGAGTTCATGTTATCTTTGTGTGTTATCTTTCAGAAACAGTAAGAACTGCTCCTCCACATGGACACCCATTTCCTCCAGATTATGGACCTCCACCTTATGAAGGCCCACAGCCAGGCTTTTTACCCCCACACGTCCCTGGAGAAGGTCCCATGCCTATGCCTATGCCTATGCCCATGCATATGCCCATGCCAACACAAGGTGCTCCACCCTGTCTATATCCGTAAACATAAAAACAGTGAAAAACATCATTCTAGTTTTACTCTTTGCATTAATTACTAGATTCATATAATTTATCTATCTCCTGCACAGGTCACTTCAGTTCACCTTTTTTTTTTTAAATGCTAATTTGTCAAAAAATCCTTCCTTGCAGGAGGCCCCTACCCGCCTCCGCCGGGACACTTTGCTCAGCCCATGCCGGGACACATGGGTCCTGGTCCCAGTCACTTCGTCCACATGGGAGGACACACGGCGACCGTCCTGGCTCCTCCAGGTGCCGCCACCACTGTGACCGTACTGCAGGGTGAAATGTTTCAGACCTCGCCGGTGCAGACCGTGTGTCCGCACTGCCAGCAGGCCATCGTCACCCGCATCTCTCACGATGTCGGCCTCATGAACACACTCTTCTGCCTCTTCTGTTTCTTTGTAGGGTAAGTCAGTCCGAGGTTAGAAGTAATGTATAATTCACAACTCAAATACTATATCAATTCAACCCACCTATGATTTAGCGTTATGTTTTTGACATATTATAAATTATTTTAGTAGTATTTATTTTATCATGCTGTGTGGTTAAGTAATGAAATTTTATTAGTAATTATTGATTGAGGGTAGCAGCAGTGATGTACAAAGATAATAAAAAAACCCTTCTCAACCACAATAGTATTGTCTTTTTGGATTTCCAAACAGCCAATCCTTTAGTTATTTTTTAATATTTACATCAAGGACATGGAAAGCTAAGATAAGGAAAAGTTTTGTTACCAGTTTATTTGACAACATGATCTGGCAGATCATATAGCACCATTAATCTGAGTTCCCAGTGATAACAGGTCTGACCTACTAGGATTACAGTGACATGCTCTGATTAAAACACTTATTCTGATAGCATGCTCAGGTACTTAGATAAACTGTTAATGTTCCCTTTCAGCAAGTAAAGACTCTTGTGCATGTGTTTTCTTTTCAGGTTATATTTCTAAATGTAAGTTCATATTATTATGACCCCTGCACGTGAAGCAGGGCTCATGTTGTTTTCACTTTATTTTGATTTTTTCAAGACTTTTGGTCAACCGTAGCATGAAAACGGCTGCACCGATCTGCCTGAAATTTTGTAGGAATATACAGTAGATGTGACTGACCTATTCTGTGCCAGCCGACTGTTTTATTATAGAACCCATATTTGAGGAGGGGGGCCCCCTCTGAATAGGGGGTGTGTGGATATACAAAAATGCTTATAACTCAAAAACTATTCAACATAGGAGCTTCAGATTTTTATTTTGTTTAGCTTTGATGAAGGACTAACCATCGGACCCACCAATGAGTGCCCCCCACCCAAAACAATAAATCCCTTCTGAGTTCTGGTGCATATGTGCGAGGGTCATATATGCTACAGCTATAATGTATTTAGTTATATTTAGAATTGATTAGGATAAAAACAACAAAAGTTATCTTTCATCATGCTAGCTGTCTCTATGCTTAGTCTTGTTTTATAACATGTTTTTTTTTTTAAAGGATGCCAAATGTTTTTTTGTCTACATTTGGTAAAGCAGATATTAGCTGGACTTCATACATGGAAGGTCTAAGCAGCTCGTGTGTGTTCTTCATTCACAGGTGTGATCTTGGCTGCTGTTTGATTCCCTGCCTGATCGATGACCTCAAGGATGTGACACACACCTGCCCTAACTGTAAGGGCTATATTTACACATACAAGCGTATCTGCTAACCACCGACAGCTGTCTGCCACAGAGCCATGTACATGTATACTTACACGAACTCACAGTCCCCTCTGCTGATAGTGACAGCAGCATCCTCCCCTTTTTCATTTTTGCATAGTGTTGTGTACTTCTGTGATGTATAAAGTAAATTTGAAATGTAAAAATCTCTCGGCACAAGATAAAGGGCACTTAAAAAAACAGAACCTGGCAGCCTGCAGATGCACAGAGACAATTGTCGGCCTGCAGCCACTCATGTGAAGTCATGCATGTGAATGAAGGAAAAAAAAAAAACTGTGAAAATGTTCAACAGTAATCTGTGAAATTTGGCCAGAAATGTGTGTATACCATAATGCAAACTTAAGTTTTCATCTTAGATATTTTGAGTTTATGTTAAGAATTGTAAACATTGGTTGCCCGTGTTTCATTCTGTTGATGCTTGTGTTTCCTATTTTATCATTACATGTTTGTAAAAATACTGATTTAAATTGCTGCATTTATGTTACATGCTATAGTTACTTTTATTCTAGCATCCAGTCAGTAAGTCACAGCATTTAGTGACTCACTGTTGTTTAGGTCCCCATCAAAGGTTTAGTCCTCTTTGTATTTTAGTTTTGATTATGAAGTTAACATTTGCACTTTACTTTAAATACACCTCTAGTGTTCATTAAAAGATAATTATCTGGTGTGTAAAAGCAACAATTTGAGTTAGTTGAAGCACATTTTCACTTATTCAGCGTATAGTGAAGGTGACATTTTTGTCACTAAAGATGACGTCTTAATAGTGCTGAATGAGTTTGCTCTATCATACTGATGCACAATTCTGTACTAAAGATTATAACGGCCCAGATGTTTGTAAAGAGGCTATTTAAAAGAATGGGTATGAATCTATCATTTCACCTCCCATCAGCCCTTTAAGATTACCTGCATTGCTAAGACGCATGCTAGATGATAAAGAGGAATGTCTTTCAACTGATTAGAGATCCTAATGAGCTTTAAAGTTAAGCTTTTTGCTAAATAAGTGATTCTATTGACTATTTTAAAAACAGTGGACCAATGCTGTTACACCTCAGAATGTCCAATCTATTCATTTATGCTTCTTAGGCCAGTAGTTAATGACTCCCTCTGATTCAATGTGACACAAAAAATGTTTTTATTTTTCAGGATTTAAATTAAGTCTGTGAAAAAAAAAGAAGGAAATGAAATGAAGAATTGCCTCAAAATGTCATGTTGTGTAAACTGGTCTGCACTGCTTTAAATGTGGGATGATGTACAACTATGTAAGGTGATTTATTTGGCTGTTGTACACAGGTACTATTTTATCAATAAAACTCATGAAGGAAACACGTTTTGAAATTATCTGCAAATTATGTGATACCTGGAAAATGAATGTTTTTTTTATGAATATGCAATAATAAAGGGGGGAAAGAAAATCTGATGACAGAAAATCATCTGAACATTTTAAATAAATACAAATAAAGCTTTTTAATCCCTCCATCGATGTCCACACTGGGCATTACAGCATTTGTAGAAAGTAGTCATTGGTTCGTCAGCTGATCTGGTTTGAATCTGCATGAAATATGCCCGAGGATGCCCACACTTTGGACAGGTTTCTGTACAACAACAAAAAAATCAGTTTAAACAATAAAAAAATAAAGACATATTAAAACCTGGTCTAAAAAGAAATACCCATAGCAATGTCATGAAAAATAATAAAGACAAAATCCATAACCTTTTCCCCTCATAGAGAGAGTTGATTTAATATGTCCTAAATTACAACAATTGGTGTTTTAGAATTAAGATAAGATAATGCCTTTATTGTCATCGAACAGAGCACAATGAAATTACATTTCAGAATCAGAAGACAGAACATAAATAATTACCTGGAGTTGAGTCCACGTTTTCCCATGCTGCAGCTCCACCGAGAACATCATCCACCTCTTTTAACTTTGGATACTTTCGGTTGTTTACCTTCAATAAAACAAAAAATAAAATAAAAAATGAGAGGTGTAAAATCCAACCATCTTCAGTTAAATCACACACTTTGTACTCGACGGAAACCTACCTTTCTTGTGACGTTGTGTACGTAAGGACAGGTGTTACAAGCGAATCTCAAGCACCTTTGTCCTTCTTCGACGACTAAAACGTTCCCACAGGTCGGACAAAACAGCAGCATTTCGATAAAGACTTAGTTAAAGGCAAAATCGTTCAGCGTGTTACAGCTTTCTGGACAACACCGGAAGTGGCGCAGATAAAAACAGTCCGGTAGAGAACAAGTAGAGGAAGTCGTTTTACGTCGAAAATAAGTGCTTATATTAAGAGTATTTTTGTTATATTTTATTATTATTTGAGATAAATAACAACAAGTCATTTATTTGTGTGTTTTGACAAATACTGAAGCATTTATTTTTCACCGAGCGGATCCATGTATGACCAGCTGCATTTTCCTCCGGTACATGATTTGTGTTGCACACGGTAACTTTCGGGTTGTATTTGGCAGCAGCTTTTTCGAGACTGACTTAAACTTAATTTTTGTAGCGTTGTGAAAGATTTCCGTCTTTTGAATCCCTTTCCAGCAGATAATTTTGACTTTTTTGCGGTTTTGCCATCAGCTGCTGTTTTATGGAGGAGAGTCCAGGTGCTTCTGTACCTGGAGCTGAAAGAGCAGGAGGAGGACAATGTCAGGATGAGGAGGTGAAAGAGGAGACCCTGACAGATGAGGAAGCTGCAGTTGCAGAGGAGGAAGATGAAGATGCTCTCCCACATTCAGAGATTTTGGATATTTTCGAGGAGGGTCTTGCTCAACTTGTGCAGGACCCTTTACTGTGTGACCTACCAATCCAGGTGTTCTTTTCAGCAACATGAAGTTTTTTTAATTTATTTTTTTTTTTACTTAATTTCAATATATTTGTTTCAATTCATGTACTAAAGCTAAAATAGATATATTTATCAATATAACTAAGTGTTTGCTTTTAGACAAATATATTTTTCCTAAAACCTGATCATGTTTTTTCTTTAGGTGACGCTGGAAGAGGTGAATTCTCAGATTGCTTTAGAGTACGGCCAGGCAATGACAGTGAAGGTTGTAAAGGCAGATGGTGAAATAATGCGTAAGTTATTACATTTTGAATTTCATAATTTTGTGTTTAATTTTTTTATCCTGTTATTGTATTTGTAAGCCTAACACCACCAGCTGTAGTCATCTATTCATTTTAGATTTTCTTTTTTCACTATTGGGGACCAAAACAAAAGCCATAGTTGTGGTTCAGAACGCAACCGTCCTTGACCTGAAGAAGGCCATTCGCAGATTTATGGAGCTGAAACAGCAACGAGAGGGTGGAGTAAAACATATCAGCTGGTGAGAGCATTTAATGAAACAAGTAATTAAAAGGTAACATTCAGAATGTGTACATTAATTATTGTTTCTGTTTTTGTTTCTCCAGGAGATATGTTTGGAGAACTTTTCATTTAATATTTCAGGGCGAGAAGCTTGATGACGACATGATGAGGCTTAAAAAGTGAGCTTAAAGATATTAAGCTAAATTACATATATTGAACTAAACGTTGATGTGGTAGCTGAGAGTCGTTTACAACACGCAACCTGAATGCCTCGTGGTATTGCAAGAATGAGCGTTACAGTACATCAAGATTTTCCTCATCATAATATCAATAACATCTTTCTCCCCTAAAATGTTCAAAGTCAAAGTTTGACCGAAATGACTTCAACTTCCTAATTTCTCAACTATTTGATAGATGAAATGCATTTTTTAGGCCTTTAATTTTGATTTGTTTTTATATTTTCAGTTATGGGATCAGAAACAGAGATGAGGTGACGTTCATGAAGAAACTGAGGAAAAAGTGACACCGCAGAGGAGAAAAGTTCACAGTTTTATACAATAATTTTTAATGCTAATAAACTGATTTTGTTTTGTTACTTTGAACATGTTGACTAGTTTTTTCCCCTTGATCTAGCATCTTTACTTGGGCAGTTAAAAAAACCCTGTTATTGATATTATGAGGAAGAAAATTTTGAAAAATCAATACTTTTAAACTCAGTAATTTCTGTTTAACGATTCTGCAAAAATTAAAATAAGGCAGAATTTTCTTTCTTTTGTACAGTTTGAATCTGAGGCTTGGATTTTACTTGTAATGTTTGTCATGAAGGGCAGGTATATCATAAGCTCCACCTGATAATTTGAATATTCCCTAAAAGAAGAGAACAATGTTCTCCTGTTCAGTTCCTGTGGATGTTACCTGCAGAGGACACTGCAGCTGGAGAGATTAGGTAATACTGGAATTTTCTACCGGCTGTTTAAATAACACTTAAACAAGTTATTTTGTTTGAAATATTTAGATGGTAAAAATATGCATTGTTATTTAATGTTACTGCATTGTTAGTAGTTTATGATAAATCAAACAAATTTTGGGGAAAAGCAGATATTTAGATTTATTTCTAGTTAGACAATGGCAAGTCTTTGTATGCTCTTTTGTTTTTATCACTGATGTCTTTAGTTGGTTTATGTTAAACATGCATGTAATTAGTTGTTTTGATAAAGCTGTTTAAGATCTGTCAATCAAAATTAGGTGGACATAAAAAAGAAAGTGTATATTTTTGGTGGTGATGAAGCAAAGGTGAAAAAAAACAATAACATGTACTTTCAAATGCTTATTAAAATGGGACAAAGACGGAAAAAAAATAAAGTGAAATTACAGTTGGGTTATTTATATTTTTTCCACAGTAATCTGCTTTTAAAATCATGTTATAGGTAATGTAATAGTTATTTCATGTCCAATCTTATGGTCACATCCAGATTTAAGAAAAAAGAGAAACTCAAGTAATGTTTCCTAATCTGTAATTAATACATTCTGATGCCTTTAAATCAGTAAAAATTAAATAATAAAGTAAAAAAATCCCAAAAAACCTTCTGAAGGGACATCTATTTATGACAAGGCACTTTACGGTCATTTGCAAATGTTTGCTCACAAAACAAACATAAATTAAACTCTGTGCGCCATAAAATACATGACCCGACAGCTAAAGTTCAAAGACTTCTCTTCTTTATCTCCTCAGCTGTCACCATGGCTTCTCCAGACCCTTCTGCAGAGATGAGAAACATTTCTCTCAAGAGGCAACAGCTTCACGAGAGACGGAAAATCCTGTACATATTTCAAGCATTGAGGGAACGTGCTGAGTTTGGCCAAACAGGTGACATTAAAACGAGGAAAATAGTTAGTCATTCGTTTTTTGACGCTGCGACTTATTTTCTGTATTTTACCATCAGAGGAAGCAGCTGCAACAAAGCTAGAGATTGATCAGATCGACCAAAAGCTGAAAGAACTTGAAGAAATGGAGACTGAGCTCAAAAGAACCTGTGAAAATGTTTTATATGCCAATGACATAAAAGGCAAACAAGGTAACAACAAACCTACAATCCTGCACTTTAGAATCTCGTAACATCATTTGTTTATTTCTTTTTTGTTAGGTATTTCTGAACCAGCATTACCACCCAATCATTCCAACGTTTGCTATATTGAGCTTCCTCCTTCATATCCTGGTGAGTCAGCAAACCATGCAAATTCATTTTTCTCTTCGTGTAAACAAACTCTTTCATGAAATACTGTAGAAATATGAAAATCCAATGAAAAGGGTCCATATGTCTGGAAGTCCTAATGTTTGAATTTTAGTCCTCTTTGATGTTTGAATATCTATAAAACTGCATCCCTTGACTCATTTTAAAGGGGGAGTATTATGCAAAATAGACTTTTTTGATCTCTTTATCATGTTATGTCACCCCTTCATCAAAAACATACCCAGAGTGTTGCTTTGACTCATTCATGCGTGTTTGAGAAATCCTTCAATCTCCTGCAGCCATGTGGAGCTGCCTGAACACTTGCTGGTTCAAAGCACCACCTATTTGTACAAAGCTCCTCCTCAAAACTGCTCAGATTTCAGACTAAGGTCACCTTAAATTGAGAAATGACAGAATTCTAGATGTTTTGATCAAACCTTAAAAAGAGCCTTTTGCAATACTGCAAGAAGTATTGTAAATGACTCTCAGCTACCACCACATGAAGTTTTAGCTTTAATTTTTTTTAAAACTGGTTGAGTTATAGTGGTTTTAGCTGTTGTTTTGACTAATGTTAATAATCTGTGGTGTCCATCTTGAATTGGGTTTGAGATCAAAATGTTACAGTCATGAATAAACGTCCAAGAGTTTAGTTAAAATATATTCAGTGGGTCATGTGATATTTTGCTAACAGACAGACACTTGTGATTCCAGACATACTTAGCACAAAAAGTAATGAAATTTGCGTTTGGTAAATTATTTCTTTGTTGTAACAGTCCTCAAGAAGCCTGTTAATTTTAATTATAAAGGAGACCTGTCATTCAAAACCCACTTTTTAGCCATTAAATACATTTAGTTGTGTGCTTGGAGTCAAGTCTCTAAGAGTACAGAAGTTTAATCTCTCCCATTGCTGTGTAGATATCTTTATATTATGTTTGGGTCATATTTTACAACCTGGCAAATAAGTTCTGGCCTTATCAACTGGTCTTCATTCTCCTCTGGGTCTGGGTCAGACTCTGGCTCCTACACCTAAGCCTGGGGGGACACGTCTTTCCTTGTTGACATATTTTAATTAATTTGTTAATAAAAAAGTTTCTGTGCCACTGTATAGTCGTATAAATCCCTCTATCAAACTAGAATGAACCAATCTGGAAGCTGGAGGGGGGCAGGGGTGTGAAGTGCCTCGTTTGGATTTAAAGAGGCAGCCTCAAAATGAGTTGATCTGAGACACACCTCAGAAAAGGGGTGAAAGAGGGGCTTGTGGAGTTACAATAAGAAGGAATTCAGACCTAAACTTCACATTTCTATTTATAGAGACCCCAACTGAATAATTGAAGTGTGAAAAAGGATTTTAAAGCAGGATATGTCTCCTTTGAATGGTGCCACATTTATAAGGAACATGCATTTGTGAGATGAGCAGTAAAGCTGAGTATATGGATGTGCACATGAATAATTTGCCAAATCCTTTCTGCCAAACAGCTTTTATTTATTGCCAAGAAGCATCGTTACAACAAAGAAATAATCTACCAAACACAAATGTCCTTACTTTTTGTGCTAAGTTTAGTTAATGGCAGTTTTTAAATCAACATCTTGAGCAGTCTGTGTTGGGGATCAGACTACAACCCCTGGCAAAAAGTATGGAATTACCAGTCTTGGATGAGCACTCATTCAGACATTTCATTCTGTAAAACAACCTCAGATCAAAAACATGATACAATAATCAGGTCATTCCAAAGTGCAACTTGTTGACTTTCAGGAACACTCAAAGAAATGAAGAGAAAACATTGTGG